>CAEFZY010032133.1:0-38344 GCA_903066815.1 Brachyrhaphis roseni
TATATATATATATATATATATATATATATTAATTCTTAGTCTTCTTTTCAAACAGTCATGTAACATTAAAATGCTCTCAACACTTTTCAGATTGAAAAACATTTTAAATGTTGGACTTTGTTTTGGTCTGTGAACTAAAATCCCAGTAAAACACATTAAAGGGTCCAAAATGTTTTTCCAAACAGATTTTTCCAGTTTTCATCTGAATTATTGCTGCATCTTTTCCTGGTCTAGTTAAAACATTTTCTCGTTCTGACCTGTAGGCGGTGGCAACAGATCCATTTCCTGTGAAGATGCTCTACGATAAGTCACATGACCAGGTGTGGATTCTTACCTGGGGCGACATGGACAAAACTCACCCAACACTCCAGGTAAGAGGGACACATAAATATTATATTCCACTGCATCAGATGCTTATTGATCAGCCGTGATCGTTTAATTTTCCAATACTCTGATCTCAATATGGAAAATATCAAACGTCCACAAATCTTTGTCTGTATTTTGCAATTGTGGTGTTTCCTTTAAATGAGATTAAATAAAAATGACGTGGATGTGAACAGCCAATCAGAGTGTGGGGCGATAAGCCCCGCCTACTTGGTTTGTGGCGTTTTGTGGAAACTGTAGTCGTTGATTTTCCAGATGAATTCAAACCAAACTTTTAATGAACCGTGATGCTGTGAGATCACAGACAAGAAGACTAAACCAAGAAGACTACTTCCTGTTGTCTTCTTTGTGGTTTTCGCCAGTAGAAACATCCTGTTACAGCGACATATTTCTATTTCAATATGGCTGAAAAACCAGGAGCTTTTTATGGAAAAACACAAGTTTATGTTTCCATTAAGCAAATACATTTTTGTAATGTCAGTTTGTGCAGATATTGATTGTTGAATCAGCGCTGCTGCCTGGTTTTCACACCCAGCTCAGAGTAAAGAACCTGTTCCTGATAACTAATTGAGCTCAGTTGTGTTTGTGTGATTTAAACGTTGCAGCAGCTAAACTATCCATGTTTCAGAGCGGTTAGCAGGAAAACAGCAGCTGCAGGCGCCTCGCCTGGCGTCCCTTCGGACCGCTGGCGCTGGAGGCTTCAGATGAGGGATGATCGCAGGTGTGGCTGTGTTTAATCCACCTCAGGGGACCAGATGAGGGAGGAGAGCGCGGCCGCAGAGGGTCGATGATGGTGTTGTTTTAAAGTTCTGTGTTTGCTGATCGTAATCTCTGGAACAAACATGAGCGTCGCTGTGGAGGGAGGGGATCCGTCCCATCGCAGCCGGTTCTGCTGCTCTGTGGCGAAGTTCTGTCTGTTTGCAATCAAATTTATGATGTTTCTGTTTGAATGAGCAATTAGACATGAATGATTCTTTTTTCATGAGTACAGGTGGAAAAATGTGAAGGTGGCGTCACGGTTACAGATTATCACATTTAGCAAAGATGTGGAAAAAGACAAAGTGCATTTAAAAATAAGAATATATTTTTAAATATTTAGTAAAATCTGTCACACTCCTGCTGTTAATATAAACCTCTTTTAGCAACAGCACAGCGTTTAGAAACCAGCTCTCACTTCACTCCTCAAGCTTTGAATATTCCCATCTTTAATCTGAGATTATTATGGGAAATATTCATTTTGTGCCCAGTGAATCATTTCTTTGGATCATTATCTCCTTCAAGAAGCAATGACTTCATACTTTTAGTGTAAATCTCAGATGTTTCCAAACGTTTTTACCAAACTGATTCTGAAATGATGCTTGATTAAAACAAAGACTGTTTATGTACAGAAAATAACATTTTATTATCCCAGTTATAAATCACTTTATTTATCAGCAGCTAAACTGTTTTCCAAAGGAACTCGCTGAACTAAAATGATTTGTTAAATTAGGATTTAAGTTAAAAGTTACAACAGTAAAAAAAGTATTTAATCTCTTTTTTTTCTCGTCTTTAAAACAGTAATCTGAATCCACCTCGTCATGCTGATGCTCTGCAGACAAAACGCTGTAAAGTTTCTATTAGTTACTGGATATTCGTCTTTCTGCAGATCTAAAGGTCCCGCTATAGAAAACTCACCGTCTGTTTGGGTTTTCACAGTTTCTACTAAGTTACAATCTGTGAGGCCAAACAAGCTGAAGTCTGAATTAAAAAGTACAATTTATTTTTGTTTTTAGCGCTTCAGCTTTGGTTATGTTGGTAAATGATTTGGATTTGATTTGAATATTTTATTCAGACAAAATAATTTCAGCCTCATTTAATCTGAAACAACCAGAGAGAGAAAGAGAGAAAGACGTTTAGCACAGAAATGTTTTTCATCTCGTTCCTGCAAACCTCCAGAAGTAATGAATAATTAGAGAGCAGGGCATGAATCTATCAAAAAACGCAATTGCATGGAAGCCGCATAATGGATTGCAGGCTACATGGATCACAACGCAAATAAATGTTCTGATGATGTTAATGTCATTTGAAGTGAAAGTAATTGACCCGTTCGGCAGCAGCGATGTGGCTTCGCTTCAGCGGCTCCAACACGTGTGACGGTTTGAAAACCGCTGCTGTGGAAATTCATGTCGGTGGTTTTCCTGAGCAGCTGAGCTTCAGACGGTTCAATAACTCTGAGTAAATATCAGAGGGAGAGCGGTTGTCAATTCATTAAAGACAAGAGGAGAAATCTTCCAGACAGAGACAGACATGGCCTTTCCAGTCCTGCATGAGAACCGACAGCATGGTGAAATAATCCGCTCATTTCTAGATGCAGTATAAAACACAACAAGCAAAACAACCGAGTGGAAGAAGGTGCAATAACATTTTCTGGTGAAAAGTGTTTGAGTTCGTACAAGAAAACAAGAGAAACAGGAAATAATGGTAGGAAAGACGTCCAGGCAAAGTCACCTGAACGTCACCCTTAAAACATGTAATTATAACTAACTGTACACATCTGCATAAACTGGATTCAGTGAACATATTGTAGTAAATAAAAATGCCTTTTACCCTAAAGGGAATAAGCAGCTGCTGACACTTTGCAACTGAATCATTCGAGACGCCATAATGGCGGAAAAGAGGGACTGGAGGACCGGACAGTCGAGTTCATCTGTGAACGTAACTCACCTGGTTGGGCTCATAAACGGGATTCAAAACGGTTTTAAACAGCTAGCTTACAAACCGACCCGAACCTCCTGAGTGTTGATCAAATTACCGACTTCACCTGAATTCACACCACATGATTTATGTCACTGAGTCATAAACGGCGTTTCCCCTTAAACTGGAACACCTTAACAACCTACAGAGATGATAAGCAGCTGTTTCCATACATGCTAGGCTACATGCTAGGCTACATGCTAGGCTACATGACGTTCTGCAGAGCGTGACATCAATAGAAAACTGATATTAGGATTAACTGCCTTTTCTCAAAAAGAGCAAATTCATAATAAACATACAGTTGAATAAATGATCATTTGAACAATTACTTCCTACCAAACAACTTGTATTAACTGTTGTTTAGTTAATACAAGTTGCCATGGTGGTTAAAAGGTGAAAGGTCAAATGTGACATCCATAAATTCACTAATGAAGCAAGAAAATGCTTCCAGTGAATATGTCAAATAATTGCAATTATAATGTTTTACTGAAATAATGTGGAGAAAAACTAAATTGAGGCATCTGGGAGGATATAGCCAATTTTGTTAAGTTAGACTTTTAATTTAAGAATCAGTGTTTTCCTTAAAGGTTTTATAACTTTATAATCTAAAGTTATAAAGTATCCATATAATTATAATCCGTAATATAATCCATACTGTGGCTTATTGCTTCTCAGGAGCCACAAGAAGAGTAATCCAGTGTGACATGCAATACAAGCGGTAATATTAAAATGTCTTGGAAGGTTTATTGAATTTTCTAAATGATGAATTAATCAAACCATTGTTAGGATTAGTATTACATTTAGAAACATCCAAATCCTGCAGAGTGAATACTTTCCGCTGTGCCAGAACCAAATCCCGTTTGGTTTTGGGTCGGAGTGAAACTCCAGCAGGTCGCTGAGTGGATGAGCTTTAACAAAGGCGCCTGTGGCATTAATGGAGAGCACCTGCAGCACGGCAGCTGCCTAATAATACATGAGTGATTGTAGATTAAACTCATTAACTCCCATCACTGCCACAGCTCTGCAGTGCTGCTAATGACATTTTGTTAACGAGGTTTTTTCTTTCTTTCTTTAAAGCGTAGCTGTGTTGTTTCAAAAAGATGGTTTGTCCAGAGAAATGTACAAAGAGCATTTTGTGGGACTGTGGCATTAATAACTTGTTGTTTTGTCCACCCAAGAAGGAGATGGATCAATAAAGTCTGACTTAATAAGTTGGTTACTTTATGCAATAGAGGCACAGAGGTATGGAAAAGAAATCAGCGGTTGGTAGGACACCCAAAATATTACTGAAGTCAGAGTAGAAAAACAACTGTCCAATAAATTCTGAAAAGTTTACTCAAATACTGAGTAACTGATCAAATTATCAGTCATTTAATATTCCAACACTTACATCATCAGACGCACCAAAATAACGTTATAAAGTAGAAATTTTGTTATTTTAAGAACCAAAATGACAATAATTGATATTAGTAACAAAGAATAACAAAATGGTCATTTTAAACAAACAGTCTCCTGTGGGGACAGAAGGACAAACGTCTGCATCGTAAAGACGACACAGCGGCTCTAAAGGCTTCTTACTCTCATCAGACACTTTGGTCCGATTCGACTCGATCGCCATGATGTGCAGGATGAGTCGTGTTTTGAGAACTTTCTGAGGCGAATCAAAGGTCGACCAACGTTCACTTCACTTTGCAAACTTGCTGATTCAGAGCCAGGAGGATGACATGAAAGATGAGGCTTTTACAGTGGCTTGTTCTCCTGAGACAACCATCTCTGAGCGAGACGCTGTTACAGAGAACTGAGGCAGAGCCACATATCATCGGCTCAGGTCGTAAACTGCAGATGTTTATCTGCTCCAGGATGTATGAGGGTGTCATCTGAACAAGCTCTGGTGGTTAGGATCTGACAGATGAGCCTTCATTTTACCTGACAAGAAGAAAAAAACTAATCGCAAGGTATTCAGGAGGAGCTAAAATGTCACATACTGCTTATCGGAAAGGATTTGTTTATATATTTGAACAGACAAAACTCAAATCTACAGCAAAGTTTGTGAATTTAAAAATGTTTTTTTTTATCATTTAAGCGTGTTGGTGTTCCATAGTTATCAAAGTAGGCTTGAAAATGACATCTGTCATGTCATGTAATTTAGTTTCTAGTATCAATATCTTAGCACACTGGAAACAAGACAAACCAACTTAAAAGTAACTTTTCAGCAAAAGTAGCTTCTTTAAAGTAAATTAGTTTTGCTTCTCAGAATAAAACAAGCAGATTTTCTGTTTACAGTAAAACTGAATATGATTGGACCACAAACATTTAGAAATTGCAGCTGGATCAACACAAATCTCTCATGTGGTGTCACGCTTACGGAAACTTTGTAGCTGGCGGCCATTTTGGTAGGTAGAATAACTGTTGTGACAGTTGCTATGGAGTTGTCATGACAACAAGCTTCGTTCCTATCTACTTATAAACAGTATAAGTACATAACTATTGAGTACTCCACCCACCTCTGGGTAAAACTGATAAGTATCAGTGATATTTACTGTAACACGTACTGCAAAATTAGCTTAGCTAATGTAGCTTTTTTCTGCTAGCTAAGACGGACATGTAGCCTACCTGAATGTTACTATCTGTACTCACTCTGCCAGTCACCAGAACCTTCGTTCGTACATCCTTTACAAAGCTCCTCCATGTTGTACAAACTCTTCCTGTTCATTAAGTAGTGAAATACATCACAGTAAATGTTCATCTCACATCCTTCGATCCCAACAGCAGCCACTATGTTTTTATAGATTTCTTTTGAATTTGGTCAGTAAACTTTGTGTTCGGTGGTTTGGAAGCCATGGTTCATCTATTCTTTGCGTTGTGCTTGCCTACCAAGATGGCACAGATCACTTCCTGTTCAGACTTGTGGGAACTACGTAGAGCAAAGTTTACAGAAAGCTCAAGTTTCTGCATATTTTTGGTGTTTCCAGGTAATTCCTCAAGCCAGTGTGGGTGAAGTTCATCATGCCATCCGAACCACTTTCCAAAGGGTGACGGACTTCTTCATCCCTCCAACTAACCTCATCATAACTCACGTGAGGTAAACCAGCCATGTCTGACCTTAGACTCTCCAGTAGCCTTACTGCTTGCTCAATCAGAGCAAATGAGAATTTCCATGTGTAATAATCCCGTCTCCTCTAAAAAAGCCTCGACAGGCAATTAACCTGTTTGATCTTCGTCTGTGTAGGTTTGCATTCGTCTTCCTGAAAAATGAGCCGGCGGTCCACAAGATTGATCTGGAGACTTTCCACCGCGTGAAGACCATCAGCCTGAAGAACTACAGCTGCATCCCGGCCAGCATGGCCTACACACACCTAAGCGGCTTCTACTTCATCCAGTGCCAGAGCAAGAGCCTTCTGGGCGCTCCAGCCCAGCTCCTCGTCGACAGCGTGACGGACACCGTCATCGGCCCCAATCAGAACATCACGGGCCAGGCTTACGTGTCGCCAGACGGTCGCTACGTCGTGACGCCGGACCCGAGGCTCTCTAAGCTGACGGTTCAGACGGTGTCCTTCCAGGGAGAGCTAACGCTAAACCAGGAACTAGACGAGCCCATAAGCGTCTCCGATATGGTTTTCCAGCCTTCTTTCACGGAATCGAACCAACACATGTTGGTGGCGGCGTCCGGGTCGGGCTCAGACCTGCTGTTTGCCGATCTGTCATCAGGACGCACAGAGGTTCTCCGGAGCCTCAAAGAGCCCCTGGACACCCAGGCCTGGCCGTGGGGGGGGCCCAACAGAGTGATAGTCTCCAGCGGCTTGTTCGGACAGTACCTGGTGACGCCGTCGGTCGAGTCGCTCTTCATCCTGGACGGCAAACAGAGAACGCCGCACTGCGAGGTTTCAGACATCAAAAGAGCCAACACAGTAGTCTGGGTTGGTGAGGTATGAGTAAAAAAGAAAAGCCGGAAAAACGGAGACTTAGAATTAGAAGTAAATGAGAAAAGGAGAAATCAGGCCAAATTACCTATCATTAAGATTCATGTGAACCCAACCTGGGACTGAGAGGGGAAACACCTGAGAGATGTATCAAAAGTACACCTAAAAATAGAGAAAATACTAAGAAAATCTGTTGTGATATTTTTATTGGGAGAAAGTGTCAATGCCGTTCAGTGCAACAGTGATCTATGTGCACTTAACTATACAGAATTGTACATTATTGCACTTCCTTCCATGTTATCACAGCAAATAGGTACCTGAAGAGGCGAAAGTAACAACTATGAACTATGCACAATGCTCACTTTTTTTTAAGAATAAAAAGCTTTCCCAGTTTTGTTAATCTCATGTTTGTCGTTCTCACCAGTGCTGCATATAGTCACCAAACAGTCTGTCTTGTCTGCCTCTAGTGTGTAGTGTTCTGAGTCCTTTTAAAAGCGAACATCTGTTCCCTCATGGTATTGTACTGTACTCTCTGAAAGCTTTCATTCATACTGGCAGAGGTTGGCTTCATGCACTTATCGAATTCCCTCTATTTCTGTTGCCTATCCAAAGAGTCCAATTGGTCCATTAAGTAACTACGGATGCTTCAGTCGCAGAGGAAACAAAGTATGTAGCGATTTCCACAATGGTTTAATCTCCCCCATGTTTACTTCAGGCCTGCAGCACAGCGCCGTGCTGTGAAGCCTAAAAACGCCACTTAGCCGATCCATCGGGGCAACGGCTCCGGTTTACGCTGAGGAAAAGCAGCATCGTTCATCCAATCTGATGGGCTGTGAGCATTTGTGCATCCACTCAGAATGACAGGCGTCAAGAAGTTATGGTTTAACCCTTTGAGCCACACGTTTAAAATCTCTGCCTGGATATTTGTTAACTGTACGAAGTGCTTTAAATCTCCTGAGTAAATAATTTGCTCATTTATCCATAACTGGAAATTTCAATATAGTAGTAATTTTCATAATTTACCATCTATTAAGATTGGCCCTCATTAATAACATAACATTGCCTGGAAAGCGCAACGTCTCAGAAACCGTTGGAATTTTTTCAGATGCAGCAAAACGTCGCTGAATTACGGTACTGCAAATTTGGCTGTCATGTTCAGCCTACAAGGATTAAATGAGATGCCAGAAAAAAACATTTGGAGTTTTCTCTGCACACTGCCAGTCAGCTGGCTGAAACACAAATATTCTGCTGTTTGAGAAACTTAAATGCTTGTTTTTGAAATAATACGCAGCATTTCTGTTAAACAACAGAAGCAGAAAGCTCAACTGTCCAATAATCATCTTGGTGTGAAACGTTCTCAGGAATTGCTTTCCTTCCTTCGTTCTTTCATTCACACCCGACTGAACATGGCTGCAGTTTGAGTTTAGAAAAGGAGTTTAAATCACAGCAGTGGTACTTCAGAAATATTGTGTTGCTGTAAAACTTTTTAAAAACATAAGCGAGTTCAAACAAGCTGTGTAACTGTTAGTTAAAATATATTCTGTATCTTTGAAAACCATCAGCAATATGTAATTTATACAAAACCACTGACCATATAAGCTAGCTAGGGTTAATAATCCAATGGACCCGTTGCATGCAGTTTTTTAAATTTTTTCCAGCACAACGTTGGAGGGCAAAAAGACGATTCTTTTCTATTCCATCCATCGCGGTTCTGGTAGAACCCGAATGAAACCTGGAATGTATCTGTTATTAATTCGGTGCAGAGCGACACAGCGAAGGGAAAATAATGCAGAAAAAACATTCAACAACTCAAAATCACTTTTTTTTCTCGCACTGTGTCGACTACGTTACACACAGACTGGTTGCCATAGCAACTGACAACAACGCCACTTTATGTTATCAGGATTCAACACAAAAATCACTCAAACATTTCCCACAGAGCAGAACATTCAGTCTGTTACACTTTTATAATTTCAGGTTTGGTGTTTATTTTGTGATTATTAATAAGTGATCGCTGTGGTACGTTAGCTACTGCTGCTAACAGCTTAGCTAACAGCGGTGGTTGGTTAGCTAATTTAAACACCTGCAGTACTGATGATCTGTTATAGTTGGTGCTTAGGTCACCTTTTCCTTTACTTTTTAATTTAACTAAAACCCAAGCAATTCTGCAGTACATCCACATGTTACGTTTGTCATAGTCAAGCTAGCATAACTGATCTACTTCCTGTTTTACATTACAACTTTTTCCTTACCTTATATAGTTGTAATGATGACAATTAGCAGCAATGCTCTGTGTTTCTTTTATATATCAGGTGTACATTTAATATTTATCGCATTATACTGACAACTTGGCAGCTAAAACCAATGCTAGTCATCGTTAGCGAACAGCTTTTTGCCCTCCAGCAGGAAGCTGGGGACCGGCTGGTGTGTGACATTACGCTGCAATGGGTTCATGGATTCTTAGAGAAGTTACTAAATGAACACCAGCAACTCTTTGTGTATGAGAATAGCACATTTTCTCCAGCTGAACTGCATCATTCTTGGTGTAATTGTGTTTCTACAGTTGCACTAATCATCACAATGATGAGCTATTAGCAGCCAGACATCTCTGCAGCTTCTGTGGCTGAAACAAGAAAGCCTCACTAAGCACATCTGCCTCTCAACAGCAGAGCTGCTCTGCACACCAACGCTTGGCTTGGACACGCTTAATGGACCCGCATATCGGACTAAAACGGCTGATGAGCCACTTTTGTTTCAAATTATGAGATTTGTCAGAAAGCTGATTCTAGGTCTATTCGTATATTTAGAATAACACAGCAGCAGTTATCAAAAAGTCTGAAAACTTTAACTTTCTGTCTTCAACAGCAGAAAGCAGGAATCAAAACAAAGAGATGCACAATCTTACCAAGTATTTTTTTTCTAGTGCTTATATATTACGCTTCAATTAAGACAAAACTTATATTCAGCAAGATATAATATAATAATATAACTCATCTTGCTAATAAGTTATATTTAATTTTGTCTTAATTCAAGTGTATTAAGCTATTTATGCTAGAAACTAGACTAAAAATACTTGGTAATATAGTATGTCTTTGCAGTGTACATTAATTATTCATGCGCTGTATGAACAAAGTAAACAAAATGCTACAGAATTTAAACCTCAAATCTGAGAGCAAAACCTGAAAACTATCTGGATAAATTAATGTGTTATTCATTTACAGAGTTTTAACAACATTATTCTGAGTGACTTGCTACATTAATAATTATAAAAGTAAATAAAAATGAATCTGTTTAGGTCGTGTGTGTCATGACAGAAAAATCGCTTTTGCTCAAATGTAATCAAGTTTTAAGCTAACGTCATTAGCCGCGGTGCTTCAGTGGATAAATTCAAGAGATCCAAATCTTTACTTATTAGTTTTAGTTAGTTGCCCTAAATTCACACAATGCCTTAATCTACATTATGTAGCTAAGATGTTGTTACTATAGATGTTGATCCGTTGGATCACGAAGGCAGCTCACTTATTCTGCATTTCTCATTAGATTTGTGCGTTTTGCTAAACTGCTAACTTGTACATTTGGTGTTTTGTCTGCAGCCACAACAATTTAGTTTGAGGCAGAATGGGACATTTTTTATCAACATTTGAGTTTTTACATGAGTTTCCACAGGTTCATGTGATTTTTCTGAGAGTACAGATTAAACTTTTCGTTTTGCATATTTGCAACGTTACGACCACAAATTTCAATGTACATCGAAGATCCTAAAGTAAGATAAAAATACATTAAACCCTCTTTTCTCTGATCAAATTTAATAAAAATCAACAAATTAAGTTATAAAATACAAACTACTAGAACAGGATTCCACATATCTTAAGTCTAGGGAAGAGACACAAAAAGAAAATCATTATTCTGAGAAATGGTATATTTTAAATTTAAGAATTTTATATTTACATCAAACTGATATCAGGTGGAAAATTAATTAGATTATCTGCCATCTTAACAGGCATGCTGCTTGCTAGTTTCATTTTCCACAGAATTCAATTTCAACCTTTCCTAAGCTGTATTTGAGCCAGCTGACCAGCAAAGCGCAGCAACATGAGGGAGAAAACTGCAGTGAATCCATCGTTTTTCTGGCATGTCATTAAAATGACTTTAAATTTAAAGAAAGGTCCGATACAAAAGCATCTGGTGATTTGGAAACTTTAAAAACCAGAAAATGACAGAAAACATGTAGAAAGTGTCAGATCAGATGAGGTTAAAAATGGTTGAATGTGTGGCAGAAAAAGATATCAGATTGTGGTGAATATTCACCTTCCAGCTCTAAGCAGACAGAGCTGCAATACGTAAATTTAATTCAAAGGATGTACAAAACATTTTTTAAAAAATGACTTGCGAATCCAATCTCAACCATTTCACAAAAAAGAGCAAATATTAGTTTCATTTTTCCAAAATTGGTAGAAATGTCCCAAACAAAACATGAAAACTTTTAACTCCTACATCATATTCTCACAAAAAATCAATAAATCTAAACAAAAACATTGAGGTTTGTGGTTGTAACGCGCTAAAATGAGGAAAACAGAAATTGAACTCGGCAGATCACAAGTACTCACAGCCATTTAAATGAAATGGTGCAGGCTTTTATTTTGGCAGGTCAAACATCTTTGAAATGAAATCCACAAACTAAGATGTCAAAGTCTGGTTTTAGCATGTAGCAACTCCAGTTAAGTTTAATTATTAGTTCAGAGACTTTTAGGTTTGTCAGAAGATATTTGCTGCTAATGCAACATTCTGGTTTTAAAAGACAATTTTGAGAATATCAACAGCGATTTGTTGATGTTTCTTAGACCACTGTTGCACTGAGAAGATAAACGTGTCCAAATACATCAAGCTGTCATTTTATTTTTTTAAATAAATGTTAAACTAGTTTTTGGCTCTGCTTCCTGAAGTTCCAACTACATAATGATCCAAATTCACTCCCATCTAAATCTGAATCCTGCATGTAACCAAACAGCTCTGCAACATGACCTCTGACCTCGCACTGATCGCCCAAAAGCTGCTTGTAAAAGTCACTTTTCAGTAAGACACACCACTGCTAGAGCCAAGGAGCGAGAGCAAACCTCTGCCGCCGTTAGCGGATGATTGTGGCTAGCTCCTGTTGTTGTGTGGATCAGTTCCTGTTTTAGGCAGAGCCGCGGTGGCGGCGCAGGGCGGCGGCGCAGAGCCGCTGCTGGCGCTGCTCAGTGTGATAGAACCACTGCTGTAGATAACATTGTTCCAGATAGGACACCTTCAGACATGACATGAACCTGTACAGTTTTCTTTATGCATTTTGTGTGTTCTGGTTTATGAGGGAATTGTTTTGTAAGAAAAAAAATGGAAATAAATATATTGTTAAAATCATTTTCATGTGGTTCTGAGTCAGTTTTTCAAACCAAGATGGTATAAATAAAGTTTGATGATAAAGGTTTAGCATTTCTAATTTACATGACAGGATTTGCTCTAAAAGCAAAATCAGTAAAATAATCTATTGTATTAGCAGCTCCCTTTAAAATATTAATTTGAAACATTTCTGATCTGCATGCATGAATAAAATTAAAATTTTTGCAGGGACATTTTACAAAAAGCAAAACTGACTGTGAGGATAGTTTTCATTAAGTGTAGATTAAGATAATGTTTTTTTTATAAACTAAAAAGATGAAATAATTATAAACTGATCTGAAGAGATTCAAAAAGCCAACAATCAATCATAGTTTAATCTAAGCTAATAGCCTAGATTAATCTGAGTGGTAGTTTAATCTCAGATTGGTGCTGACGACGTCGCAGCAGTGAGATTTAACTGAAGATTTCCATGATTTTGAAAATGTTACCAAATTTCTAAAGCAGTTAGGCAGTGTGTTAGTTTGCACATGAATCTTTAAAGTAAATTAAGTCTCGTTTACAGGCAGTAAATATTTCTTATAATAAACTTCAAATTGTTGTAAGCTATGTGACTCAGTTTTACTTTGCATCCACAATCCCAGTGTTCACATATGAACCATTTCTTTGTCCATAGCGGTAAAAAACCAAACACTTGTCTGACTGTGGAGATCTCACTTCACCGAATAAAACCTGAGGTGAAAAAAGCTGCGCCTGTGTGAGCCGAGGCGACGTGGAGCGTCTGTTCGGTGGCGGCGGCGCTGACAGGAGGCGCGTTTACACCTTTTCAACATCTGGTGTAAACCTGAAGAAACGCCTCCCTGGAGGTTTGAAATGAGTGAGCAGATCTCAATCTGTCTGCAGAGCATTTACAGGTAATCATTCACCAGGATAATTACAGGAGTGGTGAAACCGCAAGATGTCGACGTGTCAAAAGCTTTTAAAAAGAAGAAAACGGAGAAAAAACAGGCAAGTTACTGCATTCAGATGGAGAAGAGAATCCAGAAATTACAATAATTCAACATGATTTTACTCGAGTAAAACTAAAAAGTATCCGTCCAAGAAATGACTCAAGTATTTGGTAAAAAGTTTACTCAAATACTGAGACTAACTAATCAATCATTTAATATCAGAGCTGGGTTTTTAAGTAACGCTTTTGAAAAATGTATTTTCACTTTAACTGTAGTATTTTTACTGTAAAGTATTTCTACACTAACTTGAGTAACATTTCTGGATTTTCCATCCACTCAATAAAATTTAATGTTTTAACCAAAACTTCACCAGACCTGCAGTTTCAGACGTTTTTTTATTGAAAGAAACTGATTTGGAAAAAATGTCTTAATTTTGTTACTTATATGAATTATTGTAATTTTGATCCTTTAAAAAACTTGTGAAACTTTAACAGGAGCTGCAGGTGTGTGTCTGTCTGGTGGATTTTGGTTAAAACATGTCTGTTGTTTTCCCTTAATGACACCAAACATTGTGCCAATATGAAGCTTATGAACATATAGAAACAAAAGGAGAAAATGTGTTAATTTTTCTGTGTTTTGTTTTACTTTAGATAGGCCGATTGTGTTTCATCAGTAGGTTTATTTTTATCCGGTTCATGCTGGCAGGGCGTCTGCAGGAGTGTGAACCGCTCTGGGATCCGGTCCACGTTGGGATGACAGAGCGCCTGAGATCAGCACAAACCCGACATCTGTTCTCACTTTTCATTGGCAGGAAGCAGCCATTTTCTTTCCATGCAGCCACAAGCCTGCAGTTTAAATACAGGCTGATTTATTACTGGTGAAACTGGAAAACCATGAAAGCAACCTTCAGATTGCTGCAACGTTTTGTATCAACAGTTTTACTTAAAGAGCCCAACAACAATTAATCAATTATAACAATAATATTGTTATAATTGATTGTTAAAACTATGTTATAAATATGGATTGCATTAACAAAAAAAAACTTTAAGTTTTTGGGTTTGTTCAAATGCAAAAACTTTGTCCTAAGATTACATGTACTAATATTAGATGCAATGTAAATAAAATAAATTAACAAAAATGGACAAAGTGAATCATAATGTAATATATCTGATAAAAACAGAATGCACAGAAATGTTAACAACCAACATAATCAGAAAACATTTTCCTGCTTTTCCATCATAAATCCTGGTTCAAGTCGGACAGCAATACATTTAGTTGTGAACGTACTTTCTGTTCCAAGTACATTTATAAGTATCTTATTTTTACTTTTACTTGAGTAATTTTATCATAAAGTATTTCTACTCTTGAGTAAAATTTCTGGATTTTCTTCCCACTGGATGAAAATCAAACATGTTTTAACCAGAAACAGAAACACCTGCAGCTTCTGTTAAAGTTTAACAAGTTTCTGAATGAAAGAAACTGATTTGGAAAAAACTTATTTTGCCTGATTATTGTTATTATTTTGTTGCTTATAATAAACTAAAACAAGATTTGGTAAATCGTCACATTTTGCCTCTGTTTTCAAACCAGTTACTGAAGGACGACTGGATGCATCCCGGTGCTGAGATTAAATCATTTATGTGTGAGACAATTTGCTGAGCACATCTTGAATTCTGAGTCTCTTCATCACAACCATCATCAGATGGAATATTACCGTCATTATTACTGACACCTCAGCTGCAGTGGGACCACATGATCCGCCATCGGATCCAAAACATCCGTCATCGGATCTAAAAGATCCGTCATCGGATCTAAAAGATCCGTCATCGGACCCACACGATCCGCCATCGGATCTAAAAGATCCGTCATCGGACCCACATGATCCCTCATCGGATCTAAAAGATCCCTCATCGGATCTAAAAGATCCGTCATCGGACCGTTTCAGAGACTCAGCGGGAAACAGAGATGAAAGTTTCCACATTTAACTCTGAAACTTTCAGAGGCTGCAGCAAAAACCAAGACAATCCAGACATTTTACTCAAGAGTAGAGATACTTAATAAAATGACTCAAGTTAAAGTACTTTTTAAATAAAAAGTTACTAAAGTAAATGTAACTAGTTACATTACCAATAAACACGCCAACTGATCTAATCAAAGTCCTTTTTCCAGGGTAATACTGGAAAGTGAGTTGGATAAAGAAATCATGTTTATGTTTAATTAGCAGATAATATTAATAAAGAGCGTTTATGTTATAACTCTAAACACTGCATATACTTTACTTCCTGGTTAAATAAAAATATATATCAACATGATATATATTGATTCTATCAGCAGTGATCATTTGTAAAAGCAGCTTCATTTTTACAAAATATTTTTAATTATTAATTGTCAGACTTAAATTCAACATTGTCCCTTTTATTTGCATTAAATGTAGTTTTTGTGCAGTTTTCTTTTCCTTCTGGTAAATTTGGGAGCAGGAAGCCAAAGCATGAACAGCCATGCTGGGATTATAAATGATTTGGTTTCTCTCTATATGTCAAAGTTTTTATTTTGCTTTGTGACGGTGAATCTTCATTTTTCATTATTTTCATCTGAGGTCAAACGTTTTCCACGCTCTGCCAGAGGATCTGTTTTCTCAATGATTACAAAGAAGAATAACGTTGAAGTGTTTTGATTTTTATATGGAACTACTGATTTTGTGAGTACTGCTAAAAATATTTTGTAAAAAAGTTTAATTTTAATTTGCAATCATGATGTTCCAGAAGAACCCAATCTGCAAACGGCTCAGTCGTCGGCTGAATCAATTATATTTAACGGAGTTATGAAATCTAAACGTTTTCCAGCAGCCAGAGGGCAGGAGGCAGGAAAACGTTCATAAAATAAGAATCAGAGCATCAACAAATAGAGAGAGAGCCGTAGAGTGAAGGCGCTTCACTGAGCACACAGATTAATAACCATCATAAATAACGAGTGATTTAGTATCAATGGATAACTTGCTCTCAAGATTGTAAAGATGCCACTCAGAAAATCTGAAACAACAGACGTCAAACGCTGCGTTGCTAATATAAGATGATTTATCGCTTCATAAAGTCAAAATTTGAGAGGAGAGGCAGATATTCTGTCAAGGCCAAAGTGAATGATGAATTATTTACATCTATTCTACAGAATATTCTTACTGATATGAACCTTTTGTTGAGTTTGATCCTTCAGCTGGGAAAATCTGAATTTTCTTCTTATGGCATTTTGTTCATTTCTGTGTGAAGAAATGTGAAGGAAGCTGCGTTTTTATTCACAGACTGAAGGATGAGTGAGTCTCTGATCCTTCTCCCCTCCAGGATCCTGGTTTTGGCCACCGGTGGGTTTTTTCCTGTGTTTTCAGTGTCCTGCCTGTTGATTCTGTTTTACAAAAGCACTGATGATTAAATTGAACATCAGAGCAGCTGTGGGGTTATGATGAAAAACAATCCATTTACTTTTTGGCCACATACCCAACTCTCCTGCTCAAAACCATTAACAGTAATTGCTAACAAAACTACATCTTTTATCCCTCACAGCATTAATCTTATAACAAATTTCCATTACAGAAAATATTCTATACAACATATAAATATAGCAATGCATTTCTGTATTCTGTAGGTGAGAGAAAGATCCCTCTAAAGGGCAAAGATACCTCTGTTTATTAGAATACATGCATAATTCATTAGACTGTACAACGAGGAATCCCATTTGCTCCGTCTTTGTGAAACATTAAAGGTGGAGTTATAAACATTATGGTGCCGTCTGGAGCCATAAAGGGAGCAGAAATATAAACAAGGGATGGTGCTTGTTACTTACTATGTTCAGCTGAGAGCTTTTATTATTCTGTCCCATTCAGCTCACAAGAAGCTTAAGGAAATGATTGACTTGGACTGACGTTTGTACAAATAAAGGATGATTTAGTCTCAAGTTTCAGACCTCCAATTTGATCTGGAACAGCTGAAAAAGTTTAACTGAATTTGGTAAATTGGTACAAAAGTTTTATTATGCAAACTGTAAAGTTTCACATCAAACTGCAACCAACAAGAAAATGAAAGAACTTCAATATCATTGTGCTTCATTTGTAACAAGTTAGAATAGATTTATGGACTTTATAAAACATGTTTAAGCATAAAACTGTTCTCAGATACTGAGATTTTATCTGGTCATTGTAATGCTTCAATTATTGGCTGTGTTTTATGACTTTGTATTTTTATGATTTAAAGCACTTTGAACTGCCTTGTTGTTGAAATGAGCTACATAAATATACATTATCTTGATATACAGAACATGAACTCTAATTTCCATGCAACCAGTCAATGGCTCACTGGTTGGTGTAAGTAAAATAAATCAATGCAGCTGATTTATTTAGGAGGGAACAAATCTATTTGATGAGAAAGAGTCCTCAGTTTTCAGCTGGGTGAAACTCGGCAGAGCCGCGGAGGATCCTGCAGACGGTGAAATGTGCTTTGCAGTTGGCAACAGCCCAAACCGATTTGGAACAACTAAGACTTCAGTCTTATCCCTCTTCAGTACTCAGCCATCCAGAAAGCAGGAGGTCTGCTGTGTGTGTGTCACTGACAGGACAGAGAAGGCTTCCCAGATTTAACACACTCACACAGATAGTTCAAAAGCTGCTGTTTGCATAAGGAGAATTCCTACATTTAGAAAATATAAGCTACTCCACTGCAGAGTTAAAGGATATCTTAGTGATTATTATTTGAATCCAACACTTTTTATGCAGTACTTATCGTAACAACTTCCTTAGAGGGCTGTCTTTAACGTCTAAAAATCTTTAAAGACATTTGTGTACATTTTAACATCTTAAATTATCAAACATAATCCCAGAAGTTGTATTGAGTTGTTTTTTATGGCCATGCACTTCTACTAAAGTAAATATTCATGAGAAAATGCTCATTTGTGGTTTTTGTCCAGTGATTTTTATGAAGGTGACATCAATTCGCTTTAAACAGATCAATAGTTGACTCTTGCTAAATGACTTGATTTAATATTTTAACACCAAAATGCCTAAACAACCATCACAACAAACACAACAACTGTCAGGCCTGGTCAACATTGACATGTTTCAATGCCACTTTTCATATTTCCATACCAACTGAAGCATTTGTCTCAAATATTTCAGCCTTTATCAAACCCCATCTGATGGTTATCAGCAGAGTTGGACAGTAACTAGTTACATTTACTCAACTGCACTTACTTGGGTATTTTTTTAATCACTGCAGTTGGTTTATTTTAGGAGGGAACAATTTGATTTGGTGGAAATCAAAGCTTAACTTCAATATAATTAATGCGTTACATGAGGCACATTTCAGATATGAAGTGAACTGTGTGGACCTGAAAACAAAAACAGCAAGTCACTTTCAAGATGTGCAGGTGAGTAAAATTAGGAAAATAAAGAAAACTTCAGAAGTTGCCGTAACTCATAGCGTCTCAAGACAAAACAAATACTCCACAATAATTAAAATAACCAGACGTAAAATAGAAAATCAAGGTTTTCAGATTTAGTTTTGTGGTTAAATGTCCAACAAAAACAATCCAAGTAACATCAACCCTGATTTGACTTTCTGGTTGTTGACTGTGAAGCAGCAGAGAAAGCAACGGTCCATTTCATCGTCACAATCTACAATTTTCAGGAGGCGCCACTTCAGCATGAAGCAGGTTTGGACCTGAGAGTGTGAAAACACTTGAGTAAAGATAAGGAGAGACACAGCTTGAGCTAAAGTACTCTGAGGTTTAAGGTCTGGGGTTTAAAAGATACTGAGCAAACTAACCGCAAGAGATTTTTATTTCTCCTTCCAAAGTGTGAACACTACCGATTAGTTGCATGAGTACTGGTTCATGTTTATGTAATTTAGCAAAATTAACTTTCAAAATCACATACTGAGACCAATATACTACATTATAATGACTCTTAAAAAATTGTATATAAATGGGAAGTACTTAAAAATTATACTCAACTTTTACTCAAGTAAAAGTAAAAAGTAAAAGTAAAAAAATAGCCATCCGAGAAATTACTCAAGAGTAAAGACAAAATACTCCTAAAAGTATTTTTTTCTCAAAAAAGTTACACAAATGTAACTGAGTAACTGTAAGTAGCTACTACCCATTCATAGCTATAGACTTTTTAAAAACAGCCCTTCCTATTTTTTCCACATATAAAAGTTTTCATACTTTACGAATCTGTTCAGATTTATGCAGCTAAAGTTTGATCATTTAAAAGCAGCAACGATCAAAAGCAGCCAGACTCATTAAAAACTGAAATATCTTCAAAACCGTCAAGCTGCAAAACACATGAAGCAGCTTTACAGGAAGTATGTCACCTTGACATCATGACATTTCAGCTGCAAACAAATTATCACTGAATATTATTTAATGTGAGAAATATTAAATTAAAGGCAACTGTCCTCTTTAAATAAACTGAAACCTGGGTCTCATAAATACACGACTAACCGCAGGAGTGTAAAATCATATTTATAGAAGTAGAATAATTGTTTACAGACTATTCTTTTCATTTCTTTTCTTTAAAGTTAATAAATATTTATAAAACCACACAAAAGATGTTTTTATTCCCTAATTTACTTTTTTTTTTTCATAGAGCATATTTACAATATTTGAAAACAACAAGGCAGCTTGGAAGCTGAATGCTACTTCACATGATTGGTTGATGTTTTCAAATCAACCAATCCCAAAGCACCGTTTATTTTCCATGGAGCTAATTGGCTGAACTGCTAAGAGTTAGCATGTTAGGGTAAATTTTGTGTTTGAGCTATTAAATAGGCAGCTTTCATTGTTTTTAGAGGAGTTCAAGTAGTTGCAGATTTTAGCTACTGGACCCACAAATACAGGGGGTCCAATGTAAATCAAAACATTTTGTTTTGTTGGAAATTTATATCTTCATTTTTTTAATCAGCATATAAATGTTTCGTTGAGCTGCCATTTTCATTTTCTTTTTTTAAATTGTTTTGTGTATGTATCCAATCAGTAATGTTAACTGGCTGACGCACTGCAAAAAACAAAAGTAGTTTCGGTTTAGTTTCTAGTGAAAATATTTTATTACACTTGAAATGACACAGAATTAAATCAATAATTTCTTAATATTGAAAAAATATTTGTTTCACTGGCAGATTATTTCAATACAAGATTTTTTCCCCATCTTTAGTAAGGTAGTCTGCCAATGTAACTAGAACTGGGTTGCTAGGTAACAGCCTGGGCTTGGCTGGGGTTGCTAGGAAACGGCACAGTTCTCTTTGTGAAACAATCTTCCAGAGGAACAAGAACTTTTTGACGTATATTAAGGAGTTATTGTCTTAAAACAAGCTATAATTCTTACTGAAAAGTTATTTAAGTTAGTTTTTTTTATGTATTTAAAGTGTATTAAGATATTTGCACTAGAAACTGGATAAAAAATACTTGGTAAGATTTTGTGTTTTTGCAGTTTGACAATTTATAATTTAGACAAATGTAAAAGTTGACAGCAACCACATTCCACAAACTTTACTTTGAGGAATATGGAGGTGGTTCATTATCTTTACATCTGTATAGAAATGTCCCAGAAATAAAATGGACAATCATTTCATAATGTTGTTGATTTTTGAAGGATATCAGACAAACCTAACCAAATTAGACAAACATTTTCTCTGCATGAAAGTGAGCATGAAGATTAACTGAATTTTATTGTCATGTTGAATCGGATCAGGTTAATATTCTTGCTTGAATTTGTTAAAATGCAGAATGTATCAACACGTAGCTGCTGATTAAGACATTGACAGCAAACGCTAAGTGGCAGGAATACAAAGTGCATTCTTCCTGTGTCATGACAGCATTATAATTACATTAGTAACATTTGATGGGCACATTTTCCAGCTCTGGTGATGGATCCAAATTGGAACATAACAGTAATAATACTGAGAGACTCGTTTTCTCTTTTTGCAGTGTTAGGTGTGTTGAGTAAGTGGCACGCAATCACTGCCAGCTGTATACAATTTGTTAAGCTGTTATCTTAAGTCTGCTTATTTCCACTGACAGTTTATTAGTCTCTCTGCTTGACAGATGGGTCAAAGAGGAGACTGCGCGTCCGCACATTAACTTAGTCTTCAGCAGTTAATTATTTAAAGGAAGGCAGCTGCATCTGGCGCCCGCTATAAATAAGAGACATCAGGTTTGGTGTTGAAGCTGACAGCACAGCAGGACAGCACACCATATCTGTCAGAAAATTACTTCATTACATGTTGTCATGATTCATTAAGAAAGCTCTAATGGGACAGAAAGGATAGGCGACACATGCATGTAACATGAGGACATGCTCCACTGGAGGTCAGGTGGGTTTTACAGCAGAAGATTTCATTAGAGGCAATGGATTTTATTAATTTTGTTAACCAGCTGTTAATTTCTGTGTTGAAAAACAAACCACTGGGTTACTTTCTTCTCTGCGTTTGAATTTCCTCAAGATTGCATCGAATTTAGTGGAAAAGCTTTTAAAAAAACAGAAGACGATGTGGATGAACTTTTTGTGTCCAAACTTTTGTCATATGGGCCAAAACTTGAGTTTAGATTATAAACTTGCGTAATTTGATGTAATTTGGCATCTGGAGTCACATAAAAGCGACGGCGGTCCAGATTTGGGTCACTGTATGGACAGTTTTTCTTTTTCTCCTGATTTGACCTTATTTTGATTAGAACAGACAATCCATGCTGTCCAGACTCCTTTGTAGCTACAAGAGCAGATGATCTGGTTGCCCTCAAAAGAGAGGAAGAGTCGGGAGGAAGAGTCGGTTTATACAGCTTTGAACGCAGCAGTCAATAACTCATCAGCAGCGAAGACACACAAATACAAACAGGCAGTCAGCTGTGAACAAGAGAGCAGCTGCACATCCTGTCACACTCACAGCCCTCAAACACAATTACACTTTTCTTTGTCACAGACAGAGCTGAGAAACGAGCACAATTAGACCGTTCACAGCTACGTTTCTGAAAGGAAAGCAGAGGGAAATGATAACAGAGGGATTTATGCTCAGAAGGTGACAGGATTTGGTTCATTTCACTGCAAAAACAAAATATTACCAAGTAGTTTGGGTCTAATTTTTAGTGAAAATGTCTAGGTACACCTGAAATAAGACAAAGCTAAGTAGGAGCTTGTGCAATAAACACAAGCTTTGAAATAATTGCCAAACCACAATTATTTTTGTGTCTTTGTAGTGAGGATGATTCCTCACAGCTTCCTCTCAAGTTGCACTAACCTGATAAACATGACATTCAGAAACAGTTTTTCCTTCATTCCTTTTCTAAATGAAAGTGAAGTCATAAAGAGTCATCTACTCCAAACAGAAATTCAAAAGTCAAATAGAAAGTTGAAGTAGCAGCAAAGCTAACATAACTTTTAGGGTTCAGTGAAATATCAAACCTATAAAACATTAGGAATCGAGGATTCTCAGTTTCAGCTGTTTTCTTTGTTGTTTTATGGCACTTTGACTTTTTTCGCTTTTAAATAATTTCATTAATTACATTATAACATTTATAACTTTTTAATACCAGTCAGATTTTAATAAAAATTTATCCTTTTTTATTTACAGTTTTAGTTTATAAAGTCTGGATGTTTCTCCCACCTTTTCTGATGCCATCAAATGTATTTTATAAATTAGTATTCCAGCTTTACTTTCCATAAAAAGAGACTTTTCATAAAACCCCTCAATTTAAACCATTAATCTAATTAATTGAAGACTAGTCCACATGCTGAGCCTCCACATTGTAATTCACACATCCACTTAATAATACAAGTCAGAGGAAATTATTCCCATTCAAAACCAGGAGCAGCAGCTCTTTGACATTTACAGATATACTCAGAAATATGAAGAGATTGTTGATTAGCATGTTACTCTGACCTGACAAGAGCTGAAATGAAATTAATGTTTGAAGAATTTATTAATTAGAAGCTGAAGACTGCTTGTACTACAAACACAAAGGCTTCTAATTACAATCACCTTGAACAGTAACTATTACACTGCAGGTGAATCACACACCGTCATGTGATTTATGTCTTGAATAGAGGAAGTTGTTTTTACAGTTCCTCCTCCCCTTCATGTAACGCGTTTGTGGGTTGAAAAAGCCTCGTTCCTTATTGTTATTACTGGCTTACTTCATAACCTCATTCTTAATTGGCACATTGCTGCAACACTGGCAATTTCTGCTGTGTATTTTTAGACATCAAACCAAAGTTGCAGTTCTCATGAGGTTTTGACGAGCATAAAGCTCCTTCCTCCATGCAATTTGAGCTTTGAGGAGAAGAAAAAGCTCCAGTCTGTGTTATTTTATGTCTTTTTTCTCAGTAGAGCTGTTGGTTGAAAGCTATAAAGATGTTTTCACACCTGATAGTTCGGTAGACTCGGACATTTGTTACATTTTCAACTGCTGCGGTTGTTTTTTTTTTCCACCGAACTAATTGAAAAACCTGTTCCCCTCCTCGCCAGTGGGGGCGCTGCATCAATAATAACTGAAGGAAATGACAAAAACTTCTGAAGAAGACACAGAGCAAAACTTCCTTCTTCACAAAATAAAAGCGTCAGATGTTTTCGGTTGGAGGATTTCTCCATTGATATAAATTACTGGTTTGGTTCGCCTATTAGCACATTACGACCACAGAACCAGGATGAGCAGGAATCTGTCACAAAAATGGTCGCAGCATCCTGATTTCTTACCACATTTCTATAAAATATGACTGATGTTCCGTTATGTAAAACATGTTTTCTCCCTGGATATAAATCTATAAAAAGCTTGGTTTCTGTCAAGATGCAAGAGAGGACTAAACACATTTCTCTTTTATATTAAACGAAAAATAGCTTTCATAGAGGAATAATAATATAAGTTCTGATAGTTGAAAAAAGCCTCCCGCAAAAGAAACGTCCAGGTAGAGCGGACTACTTCTTCTAGCCTACCGGGTTGAATCTCTTTAGTTTGAGCCGTTAAATCTCTTCCTGCCTCTGCGTCCTCCCCCAACCGCTCCTCGCATATTTTTACGTACATTAGAAATAAACAACAATATCAGCAAACTGGTAGAAAAATAATCCTTACCTGATCAAACTTTGAGGAAATGGGGACTCAGAAAGTGACGGATGAACATCCGGACTAATCTGGTTTAAACTGGTTCTTCTTTTAGTGCAGTTTTATTGTTGGATTACTGCCCCCTTATGGCCAAGAGAGGTATCGCTGGGCTAATTCACCTAACTAAATAAACACAAAATAAACTTATTCCATTAGGTTAACATGTGAAAATTATATCTTTACTAGAATTAAACACAACAAGTACACATTTATGTGTTAACTTGAAATTAAATAATAATATGAACTGCCCTTTTCCACTTCTTTGACAATTGGTCAGCAATTTCATTTTACATAACTACATTTAGTTTGTTAAAATTTAACCAACCATGGCTCTAAATACTTAATGAAATATTTCATCCTGTTTGATTTTTGTTATGACTATCGCCATGTTCTACAAACAAATGAGGGAATTAGTCTGGTTTCTTTGTACTGCAGGTTTAAAAATTGCAGCAGCCACAGCAAAAGGGAAAATAACAGATAAATAAATTTAAACCACTTATATTCTGCTTTTTGCTCTCTGGTTTGGCTTTACTCTACACTACATTTTCAAATGCACTTCCCTGAATTTGAAAATCTCTCATTTTCAATCAAGAAAAGCAAATTAAATGTCAACCTTTGTCACCTCCCTTCGAATATCTCTTATTTTCATTACATATTTAATATTTCTCTCACCCGACATGGTGTCCAGCTTTCATTGCTTCATTACCAGCTATGGAAACTCCAAAAACATGGAGAAAGAAAGCAGGACACCCACACAGATGCTTGAGGCAGGGCCTTCATGAATACTTTGTATATTCAGTCCTTGGTGTCGGTTTTGATCCACAAAGCCAATTTTGCTTCTGTGTAAACCTCACATCTAGAGTTACTTGGGGGAAGATGTCCTGCAACCTTTAGATGCATCTGCTTCAAACAAGCCTCAGTTAAATATTCAGGTCATTATCAGGACTCTGTAGTGCTGAATCTCATCAGGAGGAAGTTATGCACTCATTTGATTCTCTTATTTGGACCAGAAAAAACTCTAAAAGTTGCAGAAAATCAACAATCAAGGACTGACTCAGAAAAAATAAGAAATCTTTACCACAATTTTTGGACTCCTGCTTTGAAGGGAATTCAAATAAATTTTTGGTCCATCTGAAGTCCCAGTAAAGCCTTTTAGGAATTGAGTCCTTTTTGACATTTTCAATTATCTGTAGGGAGTTTTCTGGGGGTTTTCTTTCCCATTTTCAAGAGACCAACAGTGTGACTAAACAATTTCTGCTTGTTTATCTCCACTTAAAATAAAATGTGATGTTCACCATTTTAATCTGTCTTAATACCAAAGGTCTGATATTCTTCATTATGTTGCTCAGTTGTATAGAAGATTATTTGGTAGGTGTAGTTTAAGTTTGTGGCTTATTTTAGCGCAACAAAATAAAAAATAAAACCCCAAAAATCAGATTTTTGTCGTTAAAATACAATCATGTTGTTTTTGTGGTGATGACACTGCTGTGTGTGATTTAATGTAAGGAAATATTCAGAGCATAAATACGTCTTGGCTCAGAAACAACGACTTACATTGCATTCATGGATTCTAGACATTAAAAACTGCAATTTATGCAGCAATATAGGTATGCAAAATTAAATCTAGTATGTTTAATTATTAAAAATGTTGTGTTTACATTCTAGACAAGTATGTAAAATGTAATTTTACATTTAAAGCGATTTCCCTGCTGTGAGTCGAACATTTCCACTAAGTCTCAGGCTCCAGGCTCTGAATCCGCAGCATGGGGCGAGTCAAAGATAATCATGGAAGAGGAGCAGCTAAATGCTTGGTGACTTTGGGTTTTTAAGATACAGACAATTTGACATGACATGTGCAATTTGGAAAACATGTCACACCTCCATAAGCTGCATAGATGGCATGACTCAGATTCCCACCTGAGGCAGAAAGAGGGAAATGTGGAGGTGTCTGCCTCCCACTTGCAGTCAGATCTGCCTCACCCTAGCAGAGCATAAAGCAAGAAAACTGACATATTTCATGTTTTCTCCCTTTTTGTTGATAGGGAATCGGGTCATTGAGCTCACTGCTGCTTAGGCAAATCTGTCTGGCAGGAAAACTTACAGCATATTGCACTATGCTTCATTTCAACTCTAAGCTTTGCTGTAAACTATTGACTGTCAGATTTGCAACAGAGCAAAGCAAAGAGGAAGAGTTTGGCTTCTCTGTAGACATCATGCGTTTAAAAAGACATTTATAAGAGGGCTGTTTTAAAGGCCAATTATATATATATATATATATAAAGAAAAATAAGCCAACTGCAGACTGCCTAATAGAGATTGGTGTGACGGATGTTGCATCTAGAGTTTAGAAAAGGTTGTAAGGTTGTTCAAGTGCAAGTTGTTCTGCAGAAATATAAAAACAATAATCAGTCAAGTGTAGTTGAGTTTATAGTAGGTTTAGATCTAGAGTTCGGCGATATGGACTCATGTTATTTTGTGATAAAAGTGATGGTAACATTTTTTTAGATAACTTTAGGAATCTCTGCGACTGAAAGAAATGCAATTATTATCACTAAACTGTTTAATTTTTATTTATTGATGCTCTAAATAAAATAAAATAAAAATCAGTGGAGAAAATACTGACTGTTTGGGGGATTTTAAACATTAATTGGAATTTATTGTGGTAAAAACAAAAAACTTATGATAAAAAAATGTATCACAATAAATGATGAATGGTATAGATCTTGGTTCTGCTTTAGAGCTACGCTGCAGACTTCATGTGTAGATCAGGTGGTTACCGTGGCAACCCCAAAAAAAACTTGATGGCGGCTAAAGCGTTTCAACATGATCAGTGTCTCCTGTATTCTCTTAATTTTCTTAAAAAACCAACTGGATCGCTGCATGCTGCTGTAAAAACACGACTGAATTTACACCACAAGTTAATTCCTATAAAGTTGTTTGTTTGCATTTTGTCACATTATTTACATTTTTATTCCTACAAAGTGTTGCACACATGAACTTATCTTGTTTTATTTCCCATCAGTCTAACCAAGATTGCTCTTGGTCTTCTCTCATTAAAGAATGTGGTTCAGCAGAGCTCTGGGAAATTAATGTTTTATGACAAAAGAATCATTTGGCCTTTTACGGTTCAATCTCACAAAAGGTTTGTGTTTTGCATTTAAATGTTTGCATTTACTTTGGGAAGTATCATCTACACAACAGACTTGAGTAACGGCTTATCTCCAACCTTAATAAATCAGAATACATGCACCCCTCCAGAGCTGGTTACTCATTGCAAATGCAATAAAAAGTTTCTATTCCCAAATTAAACTAAAAGAAAAAACTAATTCAGCAGCTAGCTCAATGTTTGATTTTTTTGTTTGTGCAAACATATTTTTAAAATATATTAAAGTATCAGAGGCACAACATGTTTGTTGTCATTTTATATTTTAAAAGCTTTAAAATTATAGCAACCCAAATAATGTTTTTCAGTGTAAAACACCCTTTTTTTCGATCTGATAATGAACTGATCAGGCTGAACATGTTGACATGTAAATCTTAAAGGGATCCATGATTAGTTGAACATGTTGGCTTAAATGTTTTGTCATTTTCCTTTTAACTAAAAAATGGCTTTTTCTGATATGTTAAAACTCAATTATTTTAAAAAATGTATAACTTTTATGTTTTTCACCTGGTCTTTATTTTTTCTCTTGTATGTTGGGTTGATGAATAAACACAGGAAGTTGTTGCTTATGTTGCATTTGACTGATGTAAATTTAGACAATGCCACATTGTGTCACAGATAGCAGTAATTTAAAAAAATAAAATATTAAGTGAATCTGGGTCATTTCTTACATGGAAAAAAAGATTTCTACATTCCCTATACTCTGGTTTAAATTGAAAAGGCTGTTTTGGCAAAACGAATCTAAAACAATCGGACCAAGCATATTTAATTTACCCAGAATGCACTGCAGCGTAAACATGACACATCTATGTGTCAGTATTTTATTAAAATGTATAAAAACTAAACAGCCTACAGTATTTTTACTATTGTTTTTACATCTAACATAAATGTCCAACTTCCTGGCTTCAATTAGTCGGTGGAAAACTATTAAATTTGGTTTTAAAACTCTGAATGTTCTTAAAGGGCCAGAATGTATTGATAAAACCCATTAAGCAGTTAAAATATCATGAAATAGCTATTGGTTTTTCTTAAAATTAAATATTAAGCATCTTTTCACACTGATCAGTCCATCCAGGATTTCTGGATTGGTTTTGTATTTTTTTTCACAGATTTTGTGACACTAATTTAGAAATATTTTAAGGAATTTTTATGGTATTTGTGCTAATGTATGATATTAAATGTGACTTTTTTATCAATCACCATATTGATCACAGATTATAACTTGACATCAAGTAAATCTGAGGCAGCAGTCACAATGTTTTTGACCAATTTTGAGAAAAATTTGCAGTAAAATCAGAAAAATGTGGATATCTGTTGATTTTGTGTGAGTTAAAAACTGGATGTAATTTGGATTAAATGTTGGGGGGCCAGATTTGAGTTTGAACATGTATAGTAGGACATTATGTTAATTTGACTTACAAATGCTTTGGTTGAAGCATTTATTTTTAATCTGCTTACTGTAGCCAGATTATGTAAGATTTTACGAAACTTCCGGAAGATTCAAAGAAAATAGTTTTTCACCACAGGTATTAAATGAGAACGTAAGAGGAATATTTTCACCTCCACCCTTGGGAAATGTTAAGTTATGCTGCTGTTTGATATGATAAATACAGTATTTAGCAACACTAAACCACAGAAGACATATTTTCTTTTTCTAGTACAGAAAGCCTCATTACTTTCTGAACCAAGTCTACAAAAACAAGATCTATCTGTGGCCTTTTAAGAGGAAATGTCACATCAGGACGGATAATAAGGTCTGGACAAGAGCCATCGATGGGGCAACACCTCTGATAGAAGAAAAAATATACAACAGTTTCTAACGGTTCACTACACTGCATGAAAATGTCCGTCGTCAGTCATTTAGTGTTTTATTGATTCCAACAAACTCATCAGGAGATGACAGCAGGAAGCGCCATAAATCACTTATGAAGTAAATGTCACTGCGGAGAAGTTTTAGTCGTTCAACTTACGTGATCTGAAACCTGTGGGAGAATCTGCACTGAATACCGCATGCATAATGTTGGAAAAATTGGAAAGAAATTTAATATTTTGTTTTATAAAAGGCAAACTCATAATTCAGATTAAATATATTGGTTATGGATTACAGTTTATGATTTAGTTTCTTAAAAAATTCTTACATTTGGCTAACAATACCGAGATACTATTTTTGAAACCAGTTATTTTGAAGACTAAGATTACAGCTTGGATTTTAACATCAACTATTACAAGGTACAAGACTTTTGTAATACATGAAATGGAAATTACAAAAAAAAAAAATCATTCATCAGCTTTGGATTTTTTTTTCCTCCTTCTATTGAACACGAAGACAACATGGCGGTCCATTTCCATTTAATTCCTTTCTGTTGACCTGGAAAAGACCCTGCAGTTCAGGAGAGAAGGTGGAAGAACGCCCGTCCTCAGCGGGTTTTCATTCATCATGAGAAAGCTTGAAGGAAAATATTACAGGCAGGAAAAGGGATGAAGCTGTTTTTGGTCCAACAGCCAGGCTAAACCTCATTCAATCAAACAAACATTTTTTTTTTTTTCTGTTTCGCTTTCTTGAGCTGTTTTTCTCTTTCTTTGGCTACTTGCCATCATTTTTTCTAACTTGCTGTTTGTGTCTTATTTGGGGGGATTTTGTGGCCAATCTGCCCTGAGTTACATTCACATGAATTTGAATTACTGAAACAAAGCAGGGTAGGGGAAATCAGAAGAAAAAATGTGATCCTGTAGCTGTGAGGCTTTTTCCTGAATTATGCCTTATTTTTCTCAGGCCAACTTTCAACATTTTCACAAGGACAAGAAGCAGGTGGAAAAACAGGAGACATGGTTTGGTACGTATTCCTGCAAATACCAGAACTAAAAAAAATATCTAAATTATGGCAAATACACTTTTGGCTCAGTGATCCTTCTAAAAATGACTAAGCTAAGATTACAAGGAACAGTAATCCTCAGCAACGGCATTAGGGATTGCGACACTGATAATGCCAAAAATGCTCTTCATCAGCGATGAAACATAATCCTAAAGAACACATGGGACGTTTTGCGGTTTAGAAGATAACGACTTGATTTAGCCAAATCTGTGGAAGCATCAGTTTATCTGAAAACACGTGTTCACACCAAAGGATTGTGGATTTTGGCTCCAAATAGATCCAAATGGTGTTTTAGGTCAGAATTACAGCAAATACTGAAGCTTCCTAAAACGCATTTACAATGTCAGTTTAAAAAAACAAAAACAAAGCTGTACTAACAGTACAGAGATACTGTTTTTGAAACCAGAACAGAACAGAAATTAGCAACGGCATGTTTAAAGAACTAAATCACTGTGGAGATACACTGTAAAAACACAATCTTACCAAGTAATTTGGTCTAGTTTCTAGTGAAATAAGGCAAAACTAACTTACAAGTAACTTTTGATCAAGATATATGAGTTTGTTTTAAATCAATAATTCCATAAAATTGCAGAAAAAGTTCCAGATTTCAGATTATTTTCACTCATAAGAAATTTTCTCTTTATAAGTGAAATAATCTGTCAGCAGCAAGTGAATTATTATTGACTTAATTGCTCATATATCTTGATGAAACGTTACTTATAATTAAATTTAGTTTTAAGTGTAGAAAGACTAGACCAAGATTACTTGGTAAGGTTTTGTGTTTTTGCAGTGTAAGTAGAGCCTGCAGTGACTTGTTACCAAGTTGTTATATCAGAAAGGGACAGAGAAAATGCTGAAGAACAAAATCACTTGATTTTATCTTTAATTGCTCCTGTTTGGTCAAAGCTAACCAGCATTTAAAACTATTCAACTATTCTGATTATTAAACACCTGAAAGTTGCTAATATGGCGACTTTAATTTTGCTCCTCTAACAAGTTAAAAATGGCTGCTGCAGAAGTCGTCTTCCTCAAACCCACATTAATCCTTTCACAGCTGTTCCTCATGCATTCAAAAAGTTGCTGCAGAAATATTATCTTACCATTTACAATACTCTTCACACAAAAAGAAAAACTACTTTCATAGTTTTAGAAAGTGAACAACTGCATTTCTGTGGTTCGTTTTTCTCCCGGTGAAACAGCAAACATGAAAGACAAAATAAGCATTGTTTAACATTAATGAGGTGAATTCAGCTGATTGCTTATGTAAAATATATTCACTAATATCTGGAAGAGCTAAAACAGAAAAGATAATTCCCTCATCAAAAACAAAACTACAGCTTTAACATTCTGATAAAAAGCTGAAAAAAAAGAGGCCATTTTACATAACTTAACATGGTTCAGAGCAAGATATGTCATATGTCTCTAACCCTGAATGAAAAATAATCAATATAAGAAATACCATCAACAATGTTAAGGTTTGATTTTAAACAGGTTTCTTTCTTTTTTCTTTTTTTTTTGCTTAAAAGGTTTAAAAAAGGCCTGAACATTTTATTTAAAAACAAAAATGTTCATTTGGGTCTTCCTATGTTTATCCTACTTTGATTTTTTTTTATATTTGTGGAAAGCATGAAATAAGCTGCATTATTTCACATCCAATTTGTGCAGAAAAGCCTCGTCTTTCATATGCTACAGCCCAGAGCTGCTGTTTCTGATGCTTTCTCCTCAGGCAGAGCCATCATCCTGACTCACAGCCAGACACATATTTCATGACTTGATGGTTTCTCTATGTGATGCAGGCGTCTGATAGCTTATCTGATGAATCGGCCTCACCTGCCTGGATTTCGGTTCGATACTGTGGGCAAGAACAGCCACTGACAAAAGGAACCCTGGCGAGAAGGAAGATCAGATACAGAAGCTGATACACCTTCCAGGTTCTGCGAGGTCAGAGCAGGAGAGGAAGAGATAACTGCTGCCAAAACGATCATGTAGTGAGTGAAAAAGCATTCATATGCTTCATCCATTCTCTCACTGGGGGTTCCTTTATCCTTATTGGTAGCAGGAGAGAAAGATCTTTCATCTTTAGTTCCTCTTCTCTTTTTGGAGAAAAAGCTAAATCGATTTTAAAAGGGAATGCAGTTCAGAAACAAGCTGCTGTCACACAGTTTTATATCTTTAGTGTTCTACCTATGCTGACATATAAAAACACATATGAAGGGAATTTTAAAGAACACTAAGTCTCCTCACGTAGAAAGTAAGTCTTTTTCAAACCATGGGCGCCCCCTACTGGTCCACGGGCGCCCTCTACTGGTCCACGGGCGCCCCCTACTGGTCCGGTCCGCGGGCGCCCCCTACTGGTCCACGGGCGCCAAGTCTATTTTTCTTTTACTATTTCTAAATTACAAATAGCCCTAAACATTACTAGTGCACACAACACTTGTAGTTAAGAAATGTTATTATTTCCATGTGTTTTCCATTATTGGAAAGCTTAGAATCCATTCTGTAAATAACTCAAAACGCTCCAAGTCGACATGTTCATGGGTCTATCATGGAGTCACATTTACAAAACAGCGCCACCCTTCACATCAGGAGGAATAAAGATCGTGAGTTAAGAGGCTAATATTTAAATGTCAGGCTGTGTATAGAAATGTTGTGTCGTTGCCGGGGCATTTTTAGGTGAGGTGGTCCATGAGAGTTTATTAAACGGGGTAAATGATCCTCAGCCTGAAAACATTTGAGAAACACTGATCCATATGCTTCTTATGCGCTCCAGATCAGAATATTGCTCAAAGATGATGGTGAAATTTTGAACTGCTGGTTGAAAAAGTCGTCACTGGATCATAAAAACATTGAGATACCAGGAGCCCTTTCTATCTTATTTTCAATGCATTTCAGCAGATAAATTTGGGTAACGGTCAAATATTGGTTGTATTATAAATGCACAAACCTGAGACTTGGTTGTTTTAGAAGTAAAAGACACATTTAGGTTTATAAGAGCGGTAGGAGGGTTTCTGTGGTGTGTGTGTCTGTTATTTTCTATTTTAAAAAAAAGCAATGAAAAGCATTTGATCTAAATCCAATTGAGGCACTTAGGCTGAGTAATTTAAATGCAATCAACCCAAAGCAACAACAAAGAAAAAGCCATTAGAATTAGTCAGAAAATATACTGAACACCATCAATAAATGTGACTAATTTGCAGATGTAATACTTAAAATTCAGAAAGACGTGTATGAAAGCCACGAAACAAAACTTTGATGATTATATAGTCACACGAATCTGTAGCCTTTCATCAGAAACCATAACCTGAGTTTTACGACATTTTAATGAAATGTCAAGATAAAAATGAGCGCAATATCGAAGAGGCTTCAGTATTTGTATCTACACACAACCCTCACTGCTTTAACTCACGCAGAGGGTGAGAGGTTGCGAGTTCAGCTTCTACTTACTTTTTAAGTTTAAAGGCTCTCAAAAGGTTCAAGAATTAAAAAAAACTAATTTAATCAATTTTTCTGATTTTCTTATTGACCTCTTTTCCAAAACCGCACAGGAAATGCAACCATGTAGTTTCACACACGTTTACTCACCTAAGCAACAAACTCCAGCCAACTTTTTAGGGTTGATGTTCAAATACCGAACTCCCCCAGCACTGATTAATTCATAACAGGGCCAGGCAAGCACACAGCGTGTGTGTGCAGAGTTGAGCAGGGGGACAAAGACAAAAACAGTAAAGGAGGAGAAGGAGAAATATGACAAGTGAGCGAGCGAGTGGAAAAGAGGAAGAAGCGAGGGAGAGGCCGTGTCGGGTTCAGTTTATTAGTGCTCCCTGGCGGTCAGCTGGCGGATTTATTCATATGATTTATTGCATCGTCCCAGCCCTGGGAGTTTGTGTTTGTTCCCGCTCACATTCTTCTCACAATGTATTTATCATGTGTGCGACTTTCAAATTGCCGCTGCCATCGACTCTGAGCCTCCAAAGAAGGCCTGACGTATTCCCACCCCACGCGTTCCCGCCCGCCAAACAGCCGCTATTCAAAACCACCAAAAACCCAACAATAAATCCTGAAATACAAACTAATAAAGACAATTGTGTTCATTTATTTCAGGCTCCACGCATCCCTAATGTCTGCCAGTGGACAATGTTTTCTTGTTCCAGTCAGATTTGGGAAAATACCCAATTTATCGCACGTCAAACAACGGCCTCATGTTTCTATATAAATGTTAATGCTCTTTCCCAGAGAGCGCCGTTTGGTCCAGGGAGGATTTCTCTAAAATAAAGACAGAAGGAGCCACAGTGAGAGGAAGTCGGACTACACGGCGTCTGAAGAATAGAAACGTAATCCAGCTTTCAGTAAAATCCTGTTCCTCTAAATATCACAGTGGATTAATAAAAGGCCCAACATGGTCAGTAGAGTTTCCTTTTGTCAAGCTTGGCCAAACAAGAGACTAAATAAGAGGATTGCACAAGTTTATTTTTTATTCGAATGTCATGCTGCTTTCCAGATGCTCTAAAAATGAACAACCTTTTTTGGAACTGAATGTTTTTCTACTTTTTTTGACAGACATGATAATTTACCTGGAAATTATCCCACACATTTGTGACTCGTTGTTCCATATTTCGTAAATAGTTCAATGATAATTATGTGTTTAATGTTCTGTTGTGCATTAGAAAAACTCTAGAAGCTGCCAACTATTAAACTTCATGACCTCAAATCTAACTCTCATATTGTAGTTTTATTATCTCTGTTCTAATATTTTTTGCTTGGCATTTATTCCAAATGGCTGTTTGCCCAAAGTCTCAATTTTATAAAGCGCTAAAACAGATTCAATTAAAGTTTTATAATAAACACGTCTCTATTTGGCACTTTAATTTGCCAGAAGCATCCTTAAAGCTTTGTGCTGTCACTCTGTCTCCAACTGAACTGGAAACCTCCCAATGCACCGCCTACTCTTTAACATTCCTTCCAACTCTTTTCTATAAAACTGAGACTTTTGAATGTTAAAGTCTGAAGCTGAGATTTGAAATAGTGTCTTGTTTTTTGTTTTAATAATGCACCTTAATTTGATCTTTTTTCCCAACATTTTGTCCCTTCCCCACCTTGAAGAGTTTAAGCATTAAATGAACCGAAACTACTAGAAAAATATCACATTTCAGCAACGAGACAAAGCGCTTTATAGAAACACAAAAATCAGCAATTGAAATATTACATTTTGCCATCATTACACATAAAAATATTGGTCAATGTTTCATCTATTATAAATCTAAATCAACTCTAACCAGGCGCGTTTTAGTCTAGATTTAAAGGAACTCAGTGTTTCGGCTGTTTTTCAGTTTTCTGGAAGTTTATTCCAGATTTATGGTGCATAGAAGCTGAAAGCTGCTTCTCCATGTTTGAGAGATCTGGAAGGTTGATCCAACAGCAGCAGATCTTTAATCTTTAATTCAGTGATTTATAAACTACCAGCAGTAGTTTAAAGTCTCTCAGTGAAGGACTGAAGAACCGGGTGGTGTAGAACCGGGTGGTGTAGAACTGGGCGGTGTCTCTATCCTCCTGGTTCTAGTCAGAACTCCAGCAGCAGCGTTCTGGACCAGCAGGTTCTGGACCAGCAGGTTCTGGACGTCAGACCTGCTGCAGGAATCAAAACCTGGATGAGCTTCTCTGATCTGACACTTTAGTCTCTGGTCCTGGAAATGCCAACTTCTTCCTTAAAGAAGTTTCAGATGTTTCAGTCTTGAAGGTTTGCGATTCTGTCAACTGTTAAATTGCAGAAATGATGATGATGATGAATGATGGTGATGAAGATCATGGTGATGATGATTAATGATGATGATGGTGATGAGGGTGACGATGATGATTAATGATGATTGTAATGATAATGATGATGATTAATGATGATGGTGACGACGACAGTGACTAGCCAGTCCAAACTGAGGCGGTACCTTGGAACGGGTACAGAGACTTGCAGGTTCCGATGCTCGGTAGCGGTTCTTCATCATCGAAGTCATCATCAAACTCGGAGCTGCGTGACTTGAAAGTGATTTCGGCCGCCTGGTCCTCGGTGTAGCTGCCGTCGGGGCTGAAAGGAGAGCACAGTTCAGCCTGGGCCGGTCCAGAACCGAGGCAGAGAGGGTCCGTGGATAATCGGTTCCGATCACCTCTCTCTGCTGGCAGGGCTGCGGTTGTTCAGCTGCTTCAGGCTGCTGCTTCCTGGTGTTGTTGCCTGGGAGTTGTTGCTCTGCCTCCTGCCACCATGATCAGACAGACCACCGTCCGCCTCCGAGAGCCACACCTGGACCCAGAAACCCGATCAGTACCAGAGTAAACTCAAAGAATGGACGGAATATATTCAGAGTACTAATTCAGTAATCTTGCAGTCCTCTCTCTGCTCCACCCACCTGGCTCCTCCTCAGCTCCTCCTCCAGTCTCTGCAGGTTCAGCTTCACTTCCTCCAGTCGAGGCTCCAAACTTCTGGCGTCGCCCATCTGAGGACTTCGTTCATAAACCTCCCTCATCTTCAGCAGAGCATCTCTAAAACACACAACAGTCCAAAAAGTCTAGCAGAGCCAGAACCTTCCCCAATACAAGCTGTAGTAGTGATAGCAGATAAGCAGAGTCTGGCAACTAGTCTTACTTAGTCACGTGTAACTAAGTATGACTAGTTGAGATGCATCATCTAGTTGACTCGCTGTTCTGACTTCATGTCGAGTCGACGGGTCGCAGCTACGTGACAAAATGATGAGAAACTTTGCCTGCTAGTGTGAAACATGTACAAATATTCAATGATTTAGCAGTAAAAGTTCAGCAGACTCCAGTCACGGTTAAATTACTTCTTGAAATTATAAAATAATTGAACTTTAGCCAAGGCATGTCATGGTGCCGTGGGCTCTAGACCTCGGCGGTCCCGGGTTCAATCCCGTCCTCGGTTCTTAGCAGGATGCATCGGCTCATAAAACCGTTTCTATGACGTCACGGCGACTAGTCGACTCGACTTTTACCAGGTTGACCTCGACCGTTGTTGAACCGCCGGTTTTACAGAGAGTTGAAACTAAAACCAACAATCAATGTTTCAGTGAAGCAGAAGCTTCAGTTTTATTGAATATTGTGTTTATATAATTACTTGCCTTTTACCAAATACCTTATTCTGATTTGAGTCATTTCTTGGATGGCAACTTTTTATTTTTACTTGAAAAAAATATGTTGAAATACTACTACTCTGACTGGAGTACTACGAGTTAGTAAGTACTGTATGTGCCCTACGTTGCCTCCTGGAGTCATGTGACCCAGTCGCCGTGTTACCTTTGCTCTCGCTCTCTCTGGATCTCCTGGTTGATGTTGTTTATTCGGGCCAGAAGCTTCTTGCGTCTCTGCTCAGGAGGAAGCTGGCTGCCGTCAATTACACTGGAACCCTGAACGGAGGGTTAGGGTCCATTAGGAAACGCAGCAGAGCTTTGAAACACCAGGATTTAATTGACCAGTGACACTGACCAGCTTTAGGGACAGCTGTCCAATCAGGAAAGCATGAAAGAAACAAAACAAATTAGTTAAACACTCTGATTTAGCAGAAACATTCACTCTCTGTGCTTTTATATATATATACTGTAGATATATAGATATATATCTATATATATATATATATACACATATATAGATATACAGTATACGTGTATATATAGATATATATCTATATATGTGTATATATATATATAGATAGATATATATCTATATATATATGTATCTATGTAGGGTAAGGGCGAACCAACCAGACATTGTCGTGGTGGATAAACAACAGAAGAAAGCCGTTGTGGTGGATGTAGCAATACC
>CAEFZY010032135.1:0-36068 GCA_903066815.1 Brachyrhaphis roseni
ATTTGGTCCTTATCAGAATTGGTGTTAATTTAACTCTTTTCAGAGTTATTTCAACAATAGTTTGAGTAGTTATAACTCTTTCAAGTGTTAAAACTACTCAGTTTCTTGTTGAAATAACTCTGAAAAGAGTTAAATTAACACCAATTCTGATAAGGACCAAATAGATTCGGCATAGTGTTGATTTAACTCTGCAGAATTTACTGTGTAGTGTTGTAGTAATACAACCATTCTCAATATGCAGAAACTAAAAATGTTATTTACTCCTTATCACCTTTGTCCTTTCTCTTTAACAACACCAGCTGTAGATCAGTGAGCTTCAGTAATCACTTGCCCACAAGTCAAACTCTTTAATCAGATAATATATTCAATCATGGTTGTTTCCCAGGAGCTTTGCTAATTTTAAGATCATTCGCCAGGATGCTGGTGGAGTGCATGGGTATCTTTGAAGAAACAGCTTATTAAGATCACATTAAATAACTTTTCCAATTTTCTGTGCCTATCTGTAGTGTGTTGATGTGTTTGAGTCCCAAGATTAAAACAGGATGTGGGTGGTTTTCCCAAAAGGCCACATAAATAAGTTATATTTTTACAAAGCCTTTTTTCATTAGCTGAACTTAATTATTCCAAAAATATACTTAGTAATAAACTCTGAATACGTTTTCATCTGCTGCAACAATAAAATGTGCCAGGTCATACTGACAACTGAAACGTTCAATTATCTTACTGAAAATAATTGTCTTTTAGAATAAATAATGGTTAAAGAAGGAGGAGAAGCCCAACTGTGAGTATTTCAGTGCAATGATCATTGAAGAGGCAACGCAAGTGAAGAGCGATCTGTTCAGAACCACAGTGACTTCGGTTAGCAGAGGGATTCACATTGTTATATAACGTCTTTGTTAAACTATTGCCTTCAGCACCCTCTGCGACCTTTACAATCGTGGACACCATTATTTGTGTCACGTGTGCATCTACTGGAGTAAGACTCCAGCCGACGGGTTGCATATATTATTGGCATGCAACTGTTTTCCTAAAATCACAACAAATAAATAATGCATTCCAAATAGTTGGCTGAACTATTAGTAATCTGCAAATTGACAGTATGATGATGATATTTTATGCAATCCTTGATTGATTATAAGGTACTGCTAATAACTATATAGTCAGTAGGGTTAATTGGGCTGGCCTAAGGTTATATGAAGCTTTAAGCAGGATTTTATTTCAGCCCCTTCTTCCTGTTAGAGACACCACTGACGTTCACAGTGGTTGGTGGATTCCAGGTGCCATGTTTAATTGAGGGAAATATATTTATGGACCAATTCAACTCAAAGACAAAGAGAGACTAAACTCGAAGCTTCAGATTGTAACCATGTTAACACAACAGTAGATTATTTTCTGTGCTTTCACAAAATATATTTGGAAATGTCTTTAGAGCCAAAATTTCAATTTAAAATAATTTTTTATCTTTAGATTTTTCAATGTTTGAAGCATCAAATCAAATTTAATAGCTTTTTCATTCTCAATAAACAAATATAAAATCTTACAAGCCAACATTGACCTATACAAGAAGATTTTAATGCAACTATTCAAACGGAGAAACAGCTGCAATGATCTTCAAAATAACACAAATAATAAATCTATGCAATTAATTAACCAGATACAAGTTTCCTAAATCCATCACAGTTCTGGTTTAAACTCTGCAACATTAGACATCTGTCTTGAGGTTATCCACCAAATGTAAAGGAAAGCTCTGATTGATCAATGCTCAATAATGATCCTAAAAATGATTCCTCTCTGATAAGTAATTAATAGTTATTTTATTTACTATTACTTAAACTGTAAATATCTACTGTCCAAGTTTCTGTGGCCTACAACAAGGTCAGCAGTTCAAAGACTGACTGCATTTCGTCTGCGAGACTGCTTTTCTATTTAAAGTTTACTAGAGTTTGAATTCTTTATTCGCTCCAAACTTCAATTACAGAGCAGCAAAAGAACAAAGCAACACAATGTGTCTGTTTGAGCTTTTTTTTTAGAGTAGTCTAACATCAGCTTGAGGATTTTGAAGAACTCAGCTTTGTGATTCGGAAGTTTCTGTTAATCTCAATAATCCTGCAAACAGCGTTCAATTTGATTCCTGTGGAAACTAAACCTGTGTGTTTGAAGTGAGAAGGCAGCATAGCAGAGTGTGATATTCTGGCAAAGTGGCTGCCTCATGGACTGCCTGGTTTACAATGTTCCAGCGTCTTGGACGGTTATATTTGGAACATCCTTCTTACATGACGAGATTCTTTTCAGCTCCTCACTGACTGCGTTTGATCTCAACATCATAAAACAGTCAACAGTCAAACAGTCAGTTGGACTTTTTCTTTTGCTGAACTTTCTGGACTTTTCTGGCGTGGGATTTTGTACTTTCAGAAAAGTCCATAATGACTTGTTTTCTGCATGTGAAACTGAATTGAGAGCAGACAGAAGTTAACTATTGTTTTTGGGGTGTGCTTACAGAGCAGAATCACTGTTCACATTGACACTGGGATGCTGAGTATGTGGAAGAGTTGTGTAGGATAGGGGTCTTACACAGTACTCTCATTTTTAGACTGTTTTGAATCATTGGACACTTTGGGGGAAACCTGCAGTGATCCCTGACTTTTGCTTCCAGACTCACTTGTTGCATCAGATAAGATAAGAAAACCTTAGAAAGATCTTAATTGATTCTGTCAAGATGTCATTTTCAATTCCCCCTTCCACTGAACCAAATATGTCGCTACAGAGATGTAATTGTGTCATTTTACTAGTAAATTATTCTGTTTTTGAACCTTTGAAAAGGTTCAGATGGTACAGCTGTATATATTTCTGTAAGTATATAATAACAAATCAGAATTAGTTTGGTGATTTATGTTGACAACTCCACATTTTCTTTTATCCATCAAGTCTATAGTACATGGTGAAATTACAACATGTCCCCAGGACACAATGTGATTATTGATCATTGTGCCATAAAATTTAGACATAATATTAACGGTTGTCAGAACTCTTCGTAGACTCATAGATTTTTATTTTACATATACATTTTAAAAGTCTGTTAGACAATATTGATAGACTAAAATCTCATACATTCATTGCTACTGTCTCCAGCCTTAGCTCTTTTCCAGCAATGATCAGAAGTGATAATTTGTAATCATAAAGTAACACCACAAATAGGAAGTTTACCTTTTTTTCTTACCTTTGCTAAAAAAAGGTAATTTTTTTTAGCAAAGATATTTTTTTGCTAAGTTGCAATAATTATTGGCTCTTCTGTAGTATCGGATTTAACTTTACTGCAGCTCGGGCTCACATTTGGAGAAACTACTGAATGCAGGGAGCTGCAGAGAACTGGAGAAAACTACAAAATAGATTAACAGAAAAATAAAACATAGGGACATAATAAATTATAACAGGACATGACTTAGCAGAAGTCCAAAATCTCACATATACAAAAAGACAACTCTTTGTGTATATGTGGGAAAAGGAAAACAGGAAGTAATTAAACAGAGCATACACAGGAGGATGGATGGGGACCTCTTCAATCAGAAAGAATGAATATGACTTTATAAATTTCAAAGAGCAAAAGGATGAAACCAAACTTCAAAATAAACATATTGAAAGTCCCACGGATTATAACACTTAATCTAAAATTTACAAATGTTTACGTACACAAAGAAGTACAGAGTAATAGGTTTCTTCAGGAGAGGAAAGCCAAATACAATGCACATAGGTAATGGCAGCAGAACTCTCCCTTGGAAGGAGGAACAGCTACATGTGAAAAGCACTCCAGAGTGTCTGGGTATCATTAGAGTATTAAATTAATGTATCTAAAATTAAGGACTTAAATTGTCTTAAATTCATTTAAAAAAAAACTACTTTTTTTGGCCGTACATAATCATAGGTCTTTACTTTTAAATTTTATCTCATATATTATATGTAGTTAATATTTCTTGTGGAACTTTTTTGAGTCGTGCACAGACATCCTCATTGGGTTCTGTGAACGCAGTTAAGACTGCTGCTAACTAGCTCCTAACATACCTTTACTAGCTAGCTTTTTATGTCTATTATTTGTAAGTGTAAGTTTTCTGGATGACATTCATTTTTTCTACTGGCTCACTTCTATTGTGAGCCAGTAGAATGTAACATTGTACGCAATGTTACATTCATTCTATACAAAAAAAAAAGCTTCACAATACTGTTGTCTAAAATGTGTCAATTTTTTGTACATTTCTGTCTTATTAAATTGAATTCATAACAGCTTTAGAAAGATCTTATAAACTCTTACATTTGAGTGGGTGAAACCTGCAGAAATTTTGTCAGTCAAAAGTACATTCTTGAAAACAAAGAAGGAAACTTAATATTAGCACTAGTTCCATCAACAGCTATGTCTACCAAAAGAAAAGGGTACAAACCATTACATTGTTTAGTAGAGTACAAAATTGTGAAGCATTTGAAATTGCGCATGCATGCATTATTTAAAAGAAATAAATAGTTAAATTTTAATAAAATCCTTTCTCACCTCTTAGTATGAAGGTGTAGCTTCTGGAATGTCCAATTACCCCTGAAGCTATCTGAGGTCAGCCTGACTGTTGCAGTGACATTAAAAAGTTCAGGAGTTCACTGTTATCTTCTCATTTGCACATTAAGGCACAGAAGCAGCTAACAACATAGGCTTGAGTGAAGCTAGAAAGCCCACTTCAATAAAATACAGCAGTTATCTTAAGAACCGCCTCACATTGCCTGCCCAGCTCAATGACAGCCTGACCTCAGATCATGAGCTTGGATTGAGACTGCATGACCTGAGGGATAAAAATCAGAGAAATGTCCAGTTTAATGGCCTGGATATGAGTGAGACACACATCCTCAGTATTTATACTTCAGTGGTATTGATTGTTTTTGGTGTTTGTTGTGGTCGGCCGCAGCTTGGTGTGATATACGAAGGCATTAATGTTGCCCTGGTTGCTGCAGCTTATTGCCTGTTTGTCATTTTGAATAGAGTTTTTTTTCTAGGAGTAGAAGGACATTTGTTGTGTACAGCTGCTGTAGGTTTTAGAATCTCACTGCACATTCTAGTTCCCTTTTTGTTCATTTTGTACACAGAAAACTTAATAAAGACATAGTTCTGAGTTATTTGTGGTATGCTCTTAATGGTAACCCATGCTTCCTTGACCTGATGACCTGATTTGGATAGATGTGGACGAAACATGTTCACTACATTTTTTGCACCAAAAAGATTCTTAGATAATGAATCTAAGGCTCAGTTCTGCCTATTTTGACCTCCTTTCAGAATGAGCTGTCTTGTAGGGCCTCTTGTTACTTTAAATTTAAATAAGCTGCTGCTGTCCCCCCAACTCAATGTTTACACATAAATGGCTGGAAACAGATCCAATTATAAAACTGTACATCTTTGAAAAGCAGACAGGGAGTCTCCTGCACAACCAACAAGAATCCAGTAAGTGGTTTCTCTATGGCAATCCAACAACAAAACACTTGTCTTTTCCAGCAGCCAATGTATAGTGCTTACAACCAACTGACCAAATGTACTGGAGCTCAACTTGGGTTGCTAGGTAACAGGTTGGGCTTTGCTGGGGTTGCTAGGTGACGGGCAGTGCCTACTGATCTGTGACTTAACATTCCACAGGTTTATGAAACTGCTCATTGAAACTGGAAACTGATCCAGACACGAGAAACATTAACTTATAAACAAAAAACAGCTGGGTGGGTTTTTTAAGCACTTGGGCTGTTTTTAGGAGCAGTGGTTACCCAAATGAAAGTACAAAACATGCAAAATGTGAATTTTGCATAATACATCCCCTTTAAGTAAAAGAGATCTCATTGCAGTTTAGTTCCTCTCTCTTCCTCTCCAGTTTTAAGAATGCCACTTCAGTTGTGCTGCTGTACATGCTCTAGATGTTTTGAAGCTGAGGGTTAGTTTGTCTTTGAGCTCCTTGGCTGTGTTTCAGGGTCTGGGAGTTGACTGGGGTCATGCTCTTTAACGACACCAAAATGCAGTAATATTAGAACCAGGCATCACCAGAACTTGATTTAGAGTACTTTGTTGGCATTTCAGCTATGGTGGCTTCTTTAAAACACCTCCAACAAAACACCCTGAAGAAGAAATTACAGTTGCTGCTACTTTAACCAGTTGCTATGACTTATATCATTAGTTTAGTTCTCCTGAAGCAAACCTAACACATTATGTCTAATGTGACCTATCCCCTTACCATTTGTGTTTTCATATTTACATTGTTTTTGTCATTGGAGTAATCAATTCTTAAAGCCTTGCTACTTCTCTTTTTCAGGCCCAAAAGAAAAGGAATAGTGTGTGGTGTAATGCGTAAGCTGGTGGGTGTTGAAATCAGATGAGGAATGAGTAATGCTGTACATTAAAATAAAATTGCTGTTGGCTTTGGGTCCTTTACTGCAGTTACACAACAATATAAGATAAAAATATGTAACCATGAATAAAACCTACCACTAAATGCCTCTGATTCTCACTATCTGTCATACCTTCACTTTGTTAGAACTTCCAGATGTTAAGCCTAACTGTGGCGCCATTAAACTTGTATGTTTAAAGGCCTTATTATTTCAGTAAAGCACTGAAAATGCATTCTGTGTAAGTTATGAATTGAGAAAAAAACTTTAGATCAACAAAAATTCCTGTTTGTCACCTTTACTGGCAATATTTGAACCATGCAACCCCCTCTACTCCAAAGACCCAAAAGGATTTCTATGCTTACAAAGCTGAACAGACCTGTACTGCACAACATTCCTAATTCTTAAGTTTCCATTTTAATATGCACCAAAATCAGCAAAGCTTATTCTAGTTCATGTAGCCCTTGTTGGCAAAAAACACCTTTTTGAGATATTCTAGAGAAAAACATGTGCATTACTTCTTGTCACATTTAAATGTTTCACACTATGAAACGAGTTGAACATCAAACACCAACACAAAGTAAATCAGATGCAGTTTTCAACTTTCATTTCTCATGGTGAAAAAGCAACTCAACCCAATCTGGCACAGAATTTCAGTCAGACTTTGACCAGGCCACTACAAATCTTTGGTGTATTTCAGCAAGAGGAAATTAGGTGAAACGTGGCCCCACCTACATGCACTGTAAAGTACATTACATACATAATATTTCTGTATTAGTATCACATTTCTCTTGGTCTTCTGCAGGATTTCTACTTTTTCAGAAACTGAATTTTGAGTTTTCATCAGATGTGAGTCATAATCACCAACAGTATTAAGCATTTTTTTGTATTTACTATATCACTTTGTGTAAAACAAATTTTATTCTAAAATAAACATGTTAAAATAAAATTTACTGAAAATAATTATCTTCTCAATGATTTTCTCATTTCTTGAGATGAACTGGTTTTCAAACAACCTTAACTGCAAGTTAATGAGTTTCTCCTTCATGATGAGGATGTTAATGAGGCAGCATTACTACATAACACCCAAAAGATACTTGCATATCACTGCCTTCGGTTTAAAAAAACCCAAAAAGCATTTGTAATTCCCTGTGCATAAGGAGAAGGTAGTATTTCCTGCTCCCATGGTTGTAAAACATGATCCCCGTGCCTCTTTCATGTCAGTTGATAATTCCTTCAAGCCATTCACTCGCAGTGACTCATGCTTTGGTGTTATGACCTAAATACTGTAACTGCCAAATTAACCTTTAGCTACTAAAACCTTTCAGTTGGCTTCTTCTAAGGAGAAAACATCAAAATCAAAGACATAAAGAGTTATTTTCACTACTGAGTTGAAGCAAAATAAAATTTGATAAGTTTTTTAATCTGCCACTTGACTCAATTTATAAAGTTTTGGGCACTGATTTGATTAATATTGTGTGAAGCAACATGACAAATATTATGCTTAAGCGTTTTTCCTTTGTTTTCAAAACTGACATTGTTAGTTAATGTTGTTTGGGAATAAGTTCTGACAAGTTGCCATAATATATAGTGTATGTATGAAACCCATCTGTCTCTTGCAAGTAACAGTCTATTGCCCCAAAATATACTCTATTTGAAACTGCCTATCAACTTGTACTTCAGCGTATATTCACAGCTTGCAAAATGAGTACTTGTCAAATTGCGCTTCTCTCTTTCTCTCTCAGATCCATGTGTGGAGGTGCTAACTGGTGGTACCAGGCTCAGTAAATCTGTCTGCCAGGTAATCATTTTCTACAGAAGTAGTTGTTGATCCAGCAAACATGCAGGAAACATTTTTGGGACTTAAAAAGTCCTGTTGATAAAACTCATTACCCTTCATGGACTTATTCTAACAGTTTGACTCAGAATAATCACTGACGGTCTTTAATAATGAAATCTGACCATTCCAGTCAACCCTTGTCCTCTTCACCAAGCTGTCTTTATCCATTCTTAGACTCTTTGTCTGCTAAACTATTTAATCACCTTTTTGTGTCATGTTTTTGTGAATGTTGTATTTCATTTATTGGTTTTGTTTTTCCTTATTGGATAATTTGTGTCATTTTAAATTTTGTCTTGCTTTACAGTCCCTGTTAGCCCCACTCAGAAGAACTTTCCTTCTGCCAGGTCACATTTGTAAATAAGACATTTGTTCTTAATCTTTTTTTTTGGTCTATCTAAATAAATGTTTTATTGTAATAAAATCATCTACAGCTCCAACATGTTGGTGCAGTCAGAAATTTTACTTCTCTCCCCCCCCCCGTCTTTGAGCAAGGAAAATAAAAAACAAGATACAAACTGACTCAGATCTCATCTTTTGTCTTATATATTATGTGATGTCATCAAAGGCATGTGTGTGTGTAAGATTGTTTTTAAGAGATTAGACAATAAAACAGCAAAAATAAAAAATACAACCAAGACATGATGTCCTACAGCTGACACCTTATATTTAAAATGAGTTTGATTGATTTTACAGAAAGCAATGCCTGCTACCTTTACCTGAGCTGATCCTCTTTTTTTTCAGGCCCAAAGGAATTGCACCATTTTCTTTTTAAGATCTAATTCTGAAACACCTTTATACAAAGGGATTTATCTGCTTCATGATGGTTTGGCTAATTGGAAATCTGTCCAATGCAATATTTTTTTCATGGAACATTTTAAGGAAAACTGCATTACATAGCTACTTTTTCCCCCCTGACCAACAACAAAACACAAACTTGCCTTCAAGCAAAGCTACTTACTGCAATAATGCATAGCTACTGGTGCCAGCAAATGAATGCTGAGGTGCATTTTCCATTCTGTTTTGCTCTGTATCTGAATCTGATGCAATTTCAGAAACGCATAGTAAAAATGTAACAGTACCGAGTTTGTTGTGGGAATGTAAAACTGGATTATTCTGACTGCATCCAAGGAGCTGGCCTAGTTTAGATAATTGCTTTTACTAGTACTAATAAGGCAACAGATTTGTTTCTAGTTTCTGCATCTGAATGAAGACAACTTTGTGTTTTTGTGGTAAATTAACATATTTGCATCTGCTCAGGTTATGAATGTGCACTGTCAGACGCATTCATATGGAAAATAGAAAGGCTGTTATGAGTTCAGAAACTCTGGAAATCTACTGACAGAGCAGATTCAACGTTACCTGGATTTGACTGTCCATTATCAAATGAAACAGCTTTTGCTTAAGTTAAGGCATGTGCTGGAAAGAACTTAAAAAATATTGTGTTCATCCACTGATGATACAACCATAAAGGATTAAGATGTAAGTTTGCCTCTAATTGCAAAGGAGAGAATTGCGTCTAAACTATATTGTTTAGAAGTGTCTCTGTGTGCAGAAGCTTGTCAACAAACTGCCAGGGGAAACTGTAAAGAATTAAGTCATCCAATTACCACTGAGTGTGTGCAGTAAAGACGAGATTTACTCGAGCGTGCTATTTTGCTTCAGGCTAGGTGTCAGGTTGAAAGCTAGGTAAAGCCGGTTAATTCAGGCCAGCAAGGCAAAGTCATGCTGACTTTCAAAAAACAAGGTTGAATAACATCGCTGTTATTATCAGATTATAAACAAATGGCTCATAAAAATAAAACACCATTGCAGAACAAAGTATTAAATTGTGCAAAAGTATTCATACCCCTTGAACTCATTGACCTTTTGTTATGTTACAACCACCATCAACAATGTACAGTGTTTTCATGTGGATTTTATCTGATAGGTCAACACAAATCAGCACATAATTGTGAAGCAGAAGGATTGTTTCAATTGTTTTTCAATTTTTTTCACAAACAGAATTCTGAAAAAGTGTAGTATGAAATAAAAGCCGGTGTTACCAACTGCTTTCAGAGGCCACCTGATTAATAAACTCCATGTAAGTGTAATTCAATGTTAGCATTAATATTGCTCGTCTGAGAAGATTGCAGAGGTTTGTGATGAGAAAAAAGCTATTGTTAGCAGGAAACCATAAGTCAATGCGCTCATGCAGGAAGGGACACAGTAAATATGTGGAAAAAGGGGCTGTCACTATATGAATCATTACAAATATATAAATATATACTAAACCCTGTGTGTGAAAGAAAACAGTACCCGGTTAGAATGGTTTCGCAGAACATCAGCTGTGTTGGAATAGACAACTGACAGCCGTCGATGTTGCTGTTTCCCAGCAACAGCAAGAGGATTTTGCCACTTATAACTGTGGATCTGAGACAAAAGCAGAATGTTTCAAGAGTTTTTAACTGTACAATGCATGTCCCCACTGATCAGCCCCACATTTTGTGTTTTTCTTTTCTGTGGTTACAAAACAATGTCCTTAATGAATGCATATTAGTTTGCCGTTCATTTTTATTCTTAGTTTTAATGCCAAGATTACACTTCAAATTTGTGTTTGATGTCATGTAGTCAGTGATCAGGCATAAAATTATGACCACTAAGAGTTGAAGTGAATGACTCTGATTATATTTTCTTTATGGTACTGCAATGGAACACTTTGTCCTAAATGTTGATTTGTTACAAGGAGTAAAAATTGATAAGTGGCCTGAACGACTTGGTCAGAACATCTACAAAACTGCAGGGCGTTCCTGTCAAAATAGCATAGAGGACTGATGTCTTGGTCATAATGCAGATTGGGAGCAAAGGCTGGCTTGTGTAGTGCGCTGAAATTGCTCAAGAAGTTAATGCTAAATGGCTTGTACATGTATAGCATTTTTTCAATCCAGAAGACCCGATTCACACACACATTCACATGCTAATGGTGGCAAGCTACTCAATAGTAGCCACAGCTGCCCTAGTCAGGGCTACTTTAGCAGCAAAAGAGAAACCAACCCACTATTAATCAGCCGCTCATAATGTTAGGCCTAATTCATGTGTGGTGATGCTGGACATTGCTGAAACTCTATAAATGTACAAGGAAAAAACAGAACAGGTCATTCTACAATAACAACAATAAACTTTAAAAGATAAGCCCCAAAACTGAAACTATATGGATGAGATGTAGTTGCATGTTTGAACTATAATTCATCTACTAGTTCAACAAAAGTATATGAAAAGATTGCATGGCGTGTTTCTAATTTCTCTGAGTCTTTCTCAGTGACATCAAAAATATATCAGCACAAACTGTTGATTATGTTGCAGAAATTGTGCTTTCTGCTGAGAATATATCTATCTATTTCTATAAACAGATCTTTATTAAGCTTATAGGGCAGTGACATTGCAGTGAAGCAGTCCTGATTTAGCCGCGGGAATCCAAGCGTCGACCCCCTGGTGCTCCCCGGAGACTGCTTTTGAAGAGCCGCATGTCTTTTAATGTGGATGTTTGTCTCCACGAGTAAATAGATGCGCCCCCTACAGGCGGCCCGCTCCCACTCCTCCTCCTCCTATACTCCACTCTCTGACTCCGCAGCTCCTCATTCACTAGAAGATGGCGGACTGCGCTCCACTATTAGATGAGGAACTCTCGTCCTTTGTCTTCAGTTACCTGACAGAAAACTCCGGCAGCCAGGTAAGATCCCAGCCTTGGAGGATACAGGGGACGCCGGGCTTTGCAGAGCGGGGCGCGTCTCTGCACGTCACCGGCTCTGGCGCACGCTGTGCCCGGCTGATGGGAGCCTCTCTCTGGGCTGCTCAGCAGCATCTCCCCGGCACAGTGCAAGCCGGCTTCTCGGTCTGCATGCGTGCGTGCGGGGGGGTGGGTGTGTGTGTGTGTGTGTGGCGCACAATGACTTGATGTCTGGCTTTCACGTGTCTTGGAGAAAATGTCATCAGCCATCGGCAATAGGGGAATTTAACGGATGAAAACGGATAAATGTTTTGGTGTTAGACCTGGAGGCGGAAAGCAGCCGGCGTGCTGCTGCTCGGCCGGGATTATTTGGTATGCAGAGGGGCGCTTTGGAAACTTTAGACGCATTCTTGAGGGAAGTTTTAATTTCAGTGCCGGGGACTCGGAACACGTGGTGCGCCTCTTCATGCGTGGACGAAGCCGGTGGATTATTGTGATATATTGACGTATTAATTGGGTTCTGTACTGTTTATTTTTTAAATGTGTGTGAAGAAAGGCGAACTTGTGTGTGCTTAATCCAAGTGTTTGCGTTCCTTGTTTTCTTTTTAACACTAATTAAATGTTTTGAAGAGGTCCCTTGTTATGGCATTGCAACACATTAATACTGTGTAATGTTATTTATCCACTTCATTATTAAGCTGATTGCCTCGACACAGCGGGCTTAGAGCGCTGGAGGATCTTTGGATCTCTAACGGATCTATTCATGCTGGTCGGAGCGCTCCGAAGTTCAGCAACACCTTTATTACGATGCGTTTATGGACATCTCACTATTATTGTTATTAGACTTTGTATCTCCAAAACTTGTACGAAGAAGAGCAGAGTTCTGAGTCATCTGGGAAAGTTGATGCGGTTTTACGTTTTCGTAATGGTTTGCGTAATCGAAAGGATTACAAAACGCGTCTTGGTGAAAAACTGACTGAAATCTCCTCGATTCTTGGACTGTTTACCTGAAAGTGTGATTATCGTGACAGACTGTGAACCGATTGTGTGTATGGATGAGGAGGGTCGCGGGGGGGCTGCGTTATGTCAGGAAATCAGCGAAGATTTGCTGATTCTTAATTCAAAGTCGCAACACACGAAGATTAACCTCCTAGCAGGTAGTCTGCAGGAAAAGACCCCTCAGGGGTCTGTCACTGTCGATCCAGGATCCGCAGCACAGCGTGACATAATTGCATTGCGGTGATTGTTTTTGCTCTGGATGATGCGGGGTCGTCGCGGCATCTGATGCGCTGTGTGTGTGGGTTGGAGGTATCGGTGTTGCTGTTGGGGAAGTGGGGGAAGAAGGGAGGTTTGTCACAGCTGATTGGCAGCCCTAGCAGGATGAAATCAGTGCGTGGAGGGATGTAGGGAGACTGTGGGCTATTTATAAGCCGCAGCAGTGACATGTGCCTACACATAACACATACTGTGGATGTGAGCCATCTCAGTGTTATGCATATTAAAGATTAAACTCTGGTATAATATATAATATTTATTGTCCCTTTTTGAAATAAATAAACAGGTTGAGATAGATTGCAATGAAAAACTGGAAATAATTTAAATCTCTACATGTGCAAATCCGGAAGAGATTACATCAAGAGGGGCCTTGCTGGTCATAATGTTATGCCCTGATGGGTGGGTATTTGGCCCATTGGACTGATTTGACTTTACTGCACTTTATATCTGTACCAAATCTAGATTTTAGTGACCAAGAGTCTAAAGATCAGGGAGCATGGTGGGGATATCATGACCATGGAAAAGAGCAGTACAGAATTATATCTCTATCTCCATCATGAAGCAGAATTATACTATTATTAATGCAGTATTAATCAACAATATTGTGATATAATTATTTGCCCACTGACTGGTTATGTAAAATTGGAAGAGAAGACATATTCAAGGTGTATATGATACAAGATTTATTGTCTTTGTCCTTGTCCCTCCCCAAATTGAAATGACTCCCTAGGCAATGAGCCTTGACGGCCAAATTACAAAACGCCATTGTGTTTCTGGTTACCATTGGTGTGAATAAAATTCCCTGAAAGAGTCAAAAAGTGGTGCACCAAATCATTTCTGTTCAAAAATCACCTCTGCCTTACAAACCTACACAACCAAACATCAGTCAACCAGCAGAAGGGAGTTGAAAATGCATATCATGCTGAGCACAAGGGCGAAAAATAATGCACAAGACACCTAATACACATTTCGATTTGGAAAATGTGACTATAAAACAAAAGTATATCCATGCTGTGCAGATCCAATAAAGACGTGGATGTGGAATGTAAATGGGACAACTGCGAGGGAGAAAAGTGCTCAGATGGAAATAGGCATGCTGTTACGTCTACCCGGCGCTTTGCTCTGAGGCTTTTAATGCTGGATTGCTGCTAAGTCCTTGACTGGCACGGAAGAGGGAAGATAAACTTGAGTCAGAAACGGAATCAAACTGTGCACTGTATCGCAGTCCTTTCTTTATGTGCAGTCTGATAAGGTTATTTGTAGTGCAAACAGCACACTAATATGTTAATATTTACTACTGGTTATTAAGGCGGACTTACGACTTTCTTTTACTCCCCGTTGCTGTGTGTGCATATTTGGGTTGTGCTTGTACAAGACACACTCGCCCCTGCCGGCTGGTTATTGTAGTACTCTATCCTCGTGACTGGTGTTACAGAACTGCCCTGCTGCAGTCATGTGAGTTGTAGTGGAGGGAGGGGCGGACGGAGGCGTCACAGTGACGTAGAGGAAGGATGGGCTGTATCGCCTCCCTCCTCGTCTCTTCTTCCTCCTAACATGTGACTACTTCCTCTTCTCGCTGTCTCTTTAGTTTTCTCTCACACATGCACACATAAACAAGCATGGCACAGTTTGTCTCATTTTTTCTCTTCCTGGCTGCTACGCACATGCACCTCCACATATATCAAAATAAATTGCTGTTTGGGCTTAGATTCCATTTCCACAAACGTAGACAGTAATTGGCTTTCCAACAAACTTAGGTTTTTGCTTTTTATTTTAGGATTTTCTCTGGCAATATTTGCAGACTTCAAACTCTCCAGAGTAATTTTTCTTGAATGAGACAAACTACTGCCTATATCTGTTGTATTATGTCGCCATATAGTCAAGTTTGGAGTATTTGCTCATTTCTTCATCATAACATGACAATTATAGATTAGTCTTATGCAAAATATGCTGTTGCCTCAGGGTGATGAAGTGAAGTGATGGTTTCTTAAAGTTGCTACAGCACTGGCATCTCAAACATTTGCCTTGCAAAATCACAATGTCTTTGATAACATGTTCCTGCAGATGCTGCTGCTGACGTCAACGTGTTTAGGTTTTTATCTCAGAGAAAACAAGTAGATTCTTAGTAACACTGCATATATTAAATCAAAGGCAACAACAGGCCCAAGTTCACAGTTACACCTTGCAGCCTATTAAGATTATGAAATTTCCAAGATGATTCTGGAAGTGTCGGTTTGAAATTTTTTTTGCAAAAACTCTTCCTCTTATTTTATTGATGAGTAAGTCCATGACAAATGTAGGTCAACGTAAAAAGGTTGAGTCAAGCCTGCACTCAGCTACAGGATAACTAAAAGTTATGATTTTTCCTTTATGTATTTTGCTGAATTTCCTCACTGTGGGACAAGAAAGTATATTTCTATTCTGTTCTATTTTCATCCCAAGCTACTTTCAAATTACCAGATCACCCCCATTTGTTATTACATATAAACACAGTTACATCAGTTACATCAGACAATATTAAATTGTCACTTCATACAAAACTTTAGTAAAGTATTGCTACATTTGTGCAACAATTTGGCAAAATTCTAGAAAAATTTGCAACATCAATGAATTCATTTCATTTATATAGCAGCAGTATAAACAGCCCCACACTATATTTTGTTATTGTATGTAAGTATTTAATACACAGTTTGTCTGTTTGATAAGCAAGCCTGCACTCAACTGCGTAACAGACACATTCATAGCTTAACAACTGTAGTTCATAGAGCTAGCACACTACAGGATAATTATGCTAATGCTCATGTAAACTTAACAATATCAAAACATTAACATTATTATCTTATGACAAAAGTTATTGGAAGAACTTCTGTGTAATCTAAGTTTTAAATGTGTTATGGTTTTACAGGATAACAATAGTATGTTTTTGGACATGCAAACCTGCTGCTTCTCTGGAGGTTTAATGCAAAGACAACGTGATGTATTTAAAACTTTTCTGTTTCCGTTGACCTGACCGGACCCACAGAGAAGTCGCTTTAGATCACAGAGAGCTTCTCAGACCTTTCTCAGGGCTTATAACTGACCGGGTGTCGAGGGTCGCTCTCAGCCCTCTCAGCAGGGGTGGGATTTTGGCGGAGATCTGTCCCAACGTAACATCAGCAACACATCCTGCTTTGACAGGACACAACCGGCTACACATGCTGGTAAAATATTAGCCTTGTCACATCCAGTTCACTCTGCTGTTCAAACCGCCGGTTGGGCAAACTCGCTTCACTACTGAGAAAATCACGAGTGTACAGCGCACACGTGTTATTTTCCAGTAAAAAGAAGGTGAACCCAGAAGCACTTGCTGCCTCTTTGATCACCATACAGTAGGCCAACCATCATTCATTAAACAGCTCCATAAAGTTGTGAGAACCATTTTTTTGTCAAAGTATTTTGATGTTCTTTGGATATTTGAAAACCATAGTCACATTTATATCCATAGACATTGTGGATTTTTAAAATACTTTCCTGCATACTTACAAAATTTAATTTTAATGATGCTTTGTGTGCTTTTAAAGGACTTTCAGTTGTCCTTTCTATGAATAGTGACAAACTTGGCTTCTTTTGTAACTGTCAGTTGCAATGCAAAAATTAAACTTCAGACACTAAAATATGTTCTGAAACCAGTTAAACCAGTCTTACTCATGTGGATCTTAACCAAAGTAGGAGTGCTTTGTAGATGCCAGCAAAGCACTCTGACTTGTTCCACTGAGAATGTTTTTTTAACAAGCAAAATAAATTTACCAATTGTGAATTGAAAAAAATTATATAAAGTAGGATTACTGAGGTCTAAAATGGCATCAAATTGGATTTTAAATTCGAGCAAATCTAGGTTTGGTTAGATCCCCCCTCAAAACCATAATCATCCTGTACCTCATTGCCCAATTGAAAATTCAACAATCTGTTTTTTCATAATTTATGGAAGATCTAGACAGGCAAATGATTTCTTTTGAAATATTGGAAAATATTATTGGATATATATTTCAGTCCGCCAATGTAAGAAGTTTTATTAATCTTGAAATCAGTCACCAACCTTATTCAGCAACCATGAAGCATCTATGGATGTAAATGTTGTCTTGAGCTCAAGCAAACTTTATTCTAATTCCAGTCAATTTAAAACAAGCTTCTAATGTGTTCATGCATTGTTTTTCTACGCTTCTGTATGATTATAGAAACAAGATGATGCTAATACATAAAACAATTTGGTGGAAGATTTATATAACATCTCTGTGATTTAATTTGGATATAAAATTATATTCGATTTGTTACTTTCAGGCAAATGGGGGCTGAAAGCCAGTTGACACATCACCGTCTTTGTGTAGACTGATAAATGTGCCTTAAACTAGTTGGTGACTGAGGAGTGAAGGCTCCGCACAGACAGCAGACAGACGAGTATAGATATCAAGGCTTTAAGGATCCTCCCAGGTGTGATGGATGTCTTCGATACAGACGTTACTGACATTGTTCAATATATATTCTATCCTGAGTTGCTTTTTTTGCTTTTCAATAATTTAGGCTTTTTGCTGTGTCTCCGCTGCATTTACTTTTGGTGTGTTTGTGTCCACCGTCCTGTGTTTTATTCCCAATTCCGTGCCATTAGCTCTCTTGCTGTTCCTCTCTTGTCTGTGCGAGTCGTGATGTGCAGTGCTGCAGTGCAATGTGTTCAGCCTGCAGCCCCACGGTGACTCACCTGTCCCTTCTGTCACTATGCGCTGCTCACATCACGAGCAGCACTTGGATATAATCACACAATTGTGTGGAAACAGGTTCCAAAATGACATAAACTGACTTGTTTTGTCTTTTAAATATTTTAATATAGCTGGGGATGATACAATTAAGGCTGCAGCTGGTGGAGTATCCACCTTGTTGGAGACAGAACAACATGTCCGCCTACATAAGGTACGAAAGTAAAGTGAGAAAGTTTAGGTGAATTGTTGCCCAGGTATCAAATTCACAGCTTAGTAGTATTAAAATAGTCACTGGTCTTTTTAAAGTACCCCATTATAGTGCTTTGCACCTGATAAGAATCACCTAGTTATTGTCTGGGATATAAGTGTGTTGATGTTTGGCTAATTCCCTTTGGGCTTGTGTTAGTCAGTGATGGCGTTGGGAATATGTTTGTTTCCTCTGAAATCCCTCTGAGGATCATCAGGCATCCTGCTGAAACACAAGGGCCCCATCCTCCCGTTAACCACCCTCCTAAACCCTGTGTGTGTGTTGAATGGATCTCTCAACCCATCACGTGTTTGACTGTTGCTAGCTACCATGCTAGCAGAGGCAGGTTGGTGGAGGGGGTGTTCAATAATTAATTAGGTGGTGATTCATCAGCTGCTCACTCAGACTTTCTTGGCCCCACAGCAAAAATTCATGCAGGCATACTCTCAGTTAGATCATGCAATCTCTGATTAAATCTGGACTTCTGTCTCTGAATTCAGATTATAATTGTGTAGTCTCTATAATCTCAGTAGCTCTTTGTTCTTTTTCCTCATTCATCTAAGATACTTTTGTGTCATGATTTGCATTGTCAGTCTTTCTGGTAACTTAGGTCACCGCTCAGATTTGAGCATCACTGAAAATGTATTGCTACAGTAAATTGATCTAACTCAAAATTGCTTAACTTAGAGTTTTAATAACTGATTTTACCTTATTAAGGAAAGCAGTTGGCTAACTGTTTATTAACTTTTCAGCAATGCATTAACCAAGTTGTTTTGTAACATGACATCTTGGCATGTCTCAGCTTTGCACCATTTTGTGCACTGTTTTACGCCATTGATAGTGTTCTTGTAAATATGTGACAAAAACTGCAGAGTATTTTCTAACAACTGCACTCCAAGCTGGACATCAAGAAACATGATTAACAATTGATTTTTCATACAATTTTAGTCAAGATACATCAGTCGTTGAGTAAAGATCCAGTACATATTTGCTACGTCCAAAAGATTTCATGAAATATACATCAGCCAGATGATCCAAATCAAGTGCAGTTGATTAACTGACCACCAGTCCGTTCACCACTAAATAACCAGCAGTTTTGGGAGGACAATGATTTCAAACAGCCGCACATCTGCATCGGGTCCAGGTGTTGCAATGGCTCAGTCAAAGTCCAGACTCTAGACATATTGTGAGAACGATTTACTACGACCTACTTCTAGTGAATGCTACAAAATAGCTATAGAATCATTAGATCTTGTTCTTCCTGTTTCCATAACTGTGTTTGTGACTTTTTTAAACACAACAATGGAAAATTAAATGTGGCTTGTCAAATGTGTTGTATGATTGCCTTCAATTTTTGTCTACTATGGTTTTGCAAAGTTTTACCTATAACATAATTTTGCAGGGGAGTAATCAGAAGGTGTTGGTTAGAGGCAACAAATCACCCATGCTAATTAAAACATAGTACAGTTGATTTCATTAAGCCTTGATGGATACAGTTTTAATGTGCAGAAGTGGTATGATTATTGCTAAAGAGCCAGACTCATTAAGTCTTTGCTGGCAGTCCTGGAAGACTGATAAGGTCTATCCATCTGTCAAGATCAGATGCAGTTTCTTCTTCTAATTATGTGGCTTTGTCTTTGGTATCCCATAACAGAGCACAGTAAGGCTCTTGGGCAGTGTTAACCTTTAGCCCAGTTTCCAAACAGGGATAAACGGTGCTAGCAAAGGCTTACAGACCTGCATGGTTCAGGGCAAAGTGGATCCGTACATTATTGCTTTAGGTTTAATCAAATCAACATGAGTTTTGTTCCTGCTTCACTTGAATGCATGCCCCCCCCCCAACGCCACAAGGTTCAGTTTCATTTGAAGGACCTTGTGTTAGTGGAACTGCCTATTTCAGTGGATAGTTTGAGCACTGAGCTTTCTCATGATCCAATAAATGTTGTTGTAGAAGGGAAGTGGAGTATAACAGGTTGCATTTCTTATTTTGCAACCTGCAAGAAACTTGGATCTATGGATGAATCTCTGAAATCCAATTTCCATGCAGCAGAATTTCACACAGTGGCTTTCTGTTAGGTATTGCAGTAAGCAGCAAAAGGAAAGATGCTGGAGAAATCAGGTAAGCAGAAAAAAAATCTAACATGACTGAGACTCAAGGGGAATTCAGATCCTATTAGGAATTCCTTATTGCATTTTCCAACCTTAATTTATATGAAAATCTATTCAGACTGTCGCCGTGTTGCAGGTTGTTGCCGCTGTGACTCAAACCGGAGTGGGATGTGAAGATGTAAATTTCTCCTCCATCTCATCTTTTGCACTCAGTCCAAGCTTTTCAGTTAGTGTTGTGATTCACTGGTATCACCTCTCTCCATTTCCTCATGCTGCTGATTATTCTTCAAATTTATGCTTTTTATCTTTATGGCACATTGAAATCCACCTCAGAGGGTTTAAACATATTCAGTCTTTTATTGTTAAATCATCTTTTACACACCGTTTAACACTGGTGAGCTGGTTAAGCCTCTCGGTTGGATCTGATAAAGCTATTCCCCTGCAAAGACCCTGATTCATCAGTGAGTCAAATTACAACAATTTGAGTAATTTATCAGTCGCTAAAGTCATTGAGAAACTTCTTTGAATAAATCTTTTTTCTGCTTTCTCCTGTGACTGTAGGCCCCAGGCAGTCATTAGATATTTTGTACTAGTATTTGACGTTGAATAGACTCATAAATGGCTAATTAGACATTTATTAGACAAAACCCTGACTATAAAACCTCACTTTTTACCCACTCAGTAGCTTACATTGTATTGCATTTATGACACTTTGCCATCTTGCAAAGCTAAACATTTACTAAAAATATATGTTTATATGCATTAATTGCTTTCCATATCTTATTTAAATAATTGTTCAGCTTATATACGGTATGAAGGCTTAGGAGGAAGGTAGACGCTCTCTGACCCATGGCATATCGACATGTCCACTTTCTGCAAGCTTTGCCACAACATTACTAAAGAAGCTGGTTATTCAGTGTGTTTTGGTGGAAAGTTGAGTAGAAGGAAAAACTGTGGTAGGAAAAGTTGCGGAAGTTTGTGAAGCATAGCCCACTCTGGGATAACTCTGCCATATCCATATGTTACTTCACTGTCAAATCAAATGTAATGCCGAAAAAATCTTGCCTGAGCCAATCAGAAAAAGAACTAGATTGATGCTCAGTGGTGCAATATTCTTTTTTCAGATGACTTTACAGTCTAAAGTCAAGAAATTGACTTTAGCATCTCTATAATCAAGGTTTATAGAGATACTAATTTCATATTCCTGCAGGACTTGGCTTCTGCTCACACTGCCAAATGGACCGATTCCTGCTATACTGGCCATGGCCACTGTACTTAATTGGCCAGTAAACATATTGTTAAGCTGACTAAAGTCTGTAAGTCAGCTGTCCTAAGTGGCCCAAGGAACAAAAATTATTTAAAAAAAAAAATTACTGGACTGGTGTAATATTTGAAGTTATGAGAAGCTGGTTTTTGGCTTTCAGTAGCTCTATGCCATAACAATCAAAATCACCCAAGAATAAACATTTCAAATGGATTACTCTGTTTGCAATGAATAAAACAAACTTTTCAATGATATTCACTTGTGTTCTATGTGTCCTTTCCTAACCTTTGTTTGTAATTTGTATTCATCACAACTGCCATGGTGGCTATATTGATAGTGTCAACATAAGGAGTGCAGCTGTCATCCCTTGTACACTCAGTAGATGCCCACATCACCTGACAGAGGTGTGGAGGGGTTGGTGGAGGGGGAATTCAATCTCACCCTACTGCTCAGGGCTTTGTAGTGAGGCAAGAGCTCTCTGGATGCCCTAATTCTTTAAAGCTCTCTTCCACCGCTGCCTGATTTATCATGGGGGCAGCCACATAGGAATGCCTTATTTTAAGAGAGAAAGACCCATACCCAGTGTTATGTCTCTTTTCAAAACCTGAGATGAGTGGAAGATAAAAGAGAAAGTCTAATCTTGCTGGGTAGGAAACGTGACAAGCAAATAACGGAACATACTTGCAGACAAAACTGATAAACCACTGCGTCTCTTCCCTCCAAATAATCCACTCGTCCTCCTGGATTAATGTGTAAGATTATGACCCATGCTCCACAACTTCAGGGATTACATGGTGCTTCCTGGGGTAATGCCACCCAGAGCTGAGGAGGCAGTGATGCAACATCGATGCATATTTGCACTCCTTGTAGTATTTCCTTTGCTCTGCTTGTAGTCGCACCAACCTGTAGATTCACACAATGCTAGAAATAACATTGCTCAAAAATGCAGAGATGTTGTGTGTTTAAAATGTATTGCAACATTAACTGTGATTAGAAGATTATTTGCAGAGTGCATAAGTCTTGCAGAGATTCATTAAATTAAAACATAGCACAACACAACCACTTTTAAACTGAACCTTGATGAATTCATGACTTTATATAGCTTATGCGAATTTGTGACTATACTGTCTGACTGTCTCTCCTGAAATTCAGACTCATCGGCCAGGCAACATTTTCTGCTCATTTCCAGCAGTCCAGTTTTGACTGTGATTTGTAGCTTCAATCAACGAGTGGCACCTGCTCAGGTCTTCTGTTGCTGCAACTAGCTTGCTGAGTGTTGTGGTCAGAGATAGGATTCCTTATACTTTGGTCGTAAAGTTGTAACTCTTTAAATCTTGCTGCTTACTGATCCTTTTCTCTTTTTTGTACCATTCTCTATAAACCTGAGAAATGTTTGCATGTGTTTTCCTGTACCTCACAGTTTTTTGAAGTACACTAATAACCAAACCACAACTTCACCAGAAGACATCTTTTCGTTCCTTGAACACATGTTTAAGAACATTTTTGATTGTTTGTTGGTCTTCATTAATGTGTTATGCTCCTACTGAAAGTACGCCTTTCCTGCGGCTTTGCTGAGGTACGTACCTTTGTCATGGGAAACAGTAAAAACAGAAGTTAAAATGTTGCTGGTCCCAGTTCAAACATTGAAACCAGTTTGGTAGCTTTGTTTACCAGCGCCCTCTATTGTCAAAGAACACATTGCTCTATTGTGCCTAACTACTGCAAATACTATTTTATACAAGCCACAACATGACTGAAAACTTGATTTGGAATTTTACAGTATTTGTGTTGTGAAAGCAGCAGGGCTGAGACTATTAGTGTTTCACAGATTATAACAGACGTTTAGAAGTAGTCTTGGCTAGGCTAATAGAGTAGTCGAAGCAGCAATATTACTCATCATGTTACTCAATGTTCTAGGAGTTTGGACACCTAAACGGTCTCCATGGCAGTTGGTTTTATCTCTACTGAACCATTTACTGCCCCCAACAAAGAGACAGGGGAGATAGAAAAAGTTTTTGTTGCACCGAGAGATCTCTCAAGGGCAATGGTGTAAATGAGGGAAAAGGTTAAAGGAAATTTCCATGGAATGGCGAAACAGACCTTAGGGACAAAAGGACACACAGTCACATGGATGAATGCCAGCATGGCATATATCTGAGGCAACAGGGAGCCAGGGGAAGGCAAGCACAGACTGGTATGATCATGCACCTCTGCAAACACAGGTATCCATGGTTTGCTTTAAACACAGCCTATTACAAGCAGCGCAACATTATTGGATATGATTCAGTGCAGTATTGCACACACACTCCTGCACTTATAGCTTAGTGTTTCTCCCTGTGCTTTACTCCACTTTAAAAGATGTTTTATTTTTAGATTTAACTTTGTTGCTTCCTCAGATAAAAGGCACATTATTGTGTCTCTTTACCTCAGTGTGTGTGATCCAGCAGGGAGTGATTGTTATAAATAGATCTGTTGGCTTCAAAGTGCACACCTTTCTGTCACATCATACACACTTAGACCTGTGAACGATCACAGGTTTAGACGTAATTACTAAAAGAGCTCCATGTGGGCTTGTTAAAAGAATAACATAGAAAAATTGCAGACTAATGCTGTAACTCATCAGAATGTATTAAATTACCACAGCAGCAATCCAAAATTTAATCACTCTGATTTTGTGATGTATTCCGACGATAATCTAATGTAATATTTCTGATCATTCCTAATGATGAATACATTAGAGTGGAGTTTCAGTAATAGTCTCAGGAGGCTCTGTGGGGCTTAGTGATGGAAAGTTTAGAGGTGTGTGTGAGTGTGCTGTAAGCAAGCAGGCGTCTACCTGCACTGAACGGCGGCACTGATAGAGGTGGGTGAGGTTCCACACTGGCACACACATGTCAGCATTCATACCAAGTCTAACATGTGAGGACATGTTTGCTGCTAAACAGACATCCTGCTTCTGGAAATTTCCATCCTTTTCCCGCCTTTTTGTGCAATCGTACTCCTTTATTATGATTTTATATCTGTCTTGAGCATGACTCGTTTCCACCTCTGCCATTCATCAGCCTGCTGCTCATTGACCTACATCCCAAAGACCGCTTAGGTTTGCGTGACCACAGTTCAGTACCATGGTGATATGGCATTACACACATACAGTATTGTGTGTGCAACCAAATTTGCTGCTGGGAAGTACAGATCTGCTTCTGGATGTTGTATTATCAATGCAATACAGAAACTTTCAGTCACAGTTTGGACAAAACATTGTAACTAAAATTAATAAAATGATTGTTGTTATATTTAATAATAAAATGTAATTCTTAAATATACTTGAGTGAGCCCAGTGTGAAATTGTTCAGATTGAAATCAGAAAGGTTATTTTTATTCAAAGTCAATAAACATAAAGTAGTAAACTACTGAAAGACATTATCTGTGTTTATTGCCTATATCTGTTTCAACAGGCAATAAATTGTAAAGCACAGTCACAACTGGTCAGACATTGCTTGAATAGCAGATGATCTGGATCATCTGGTATTCCTTTTTGGTGTTTTTTGTCTTTGTTAAACTTTGCCACACTTTACTGCAGTTTGGTGGATTGATGCCCAATATAAATGATTTAGATTAGGTTTAAATTATAAGGCTTTACAATATAGCACTGCTTCCACTACATGACACATGGTGTATCATATCTTGAGCACTGCTAAATAAAAACAAGTGGTGGATATTCTCACCCAGCTATTCTTACAATGCTTTGGGGTACAATGCTTTAGATAGCAACTTAATCTGTCATCTGTTTTGATACTTACAATGCCAGTCCTGTTCTGCGTGATTCCTATTGACTGACTTATTCTTTGTTGGACTTCATGTGAACATTGTCTAAGCAAGTATATGTACTGTTAATCCTCTACTGCACAGTATATGTATGCCCCATAAATAGCTTGAAAATAAATAAATAAATGTTCTGTGTTTTACCTTCATTCTTTATCCTGTCTGCATAAAAACCATATTGCAACTAAACCATGCAAACACTCAGCATTTTACTTTGTGCAAATGTTTAGGTTGGTCTGACTCTTTTGAGCCAGAGAGGAAAACATTTTCTTTTGTGATTTAACTTTACTGTGAATATTTTCATGCTTTTGCATCAATTCATCCAACACAAGAAAGTGAAATGAATCAAATATAAAGTTTTAAAATTCGTTGTAGCTCTGTTAATGCAGCGCGGCTAGATTAAGCAACTTTCTTCTAACTTTTGTATTAATCACATTTATCAGAACATTGAGACGAGCCTCTGGGGAGCATCAGGTTTGAGTTAATGAGGAAATGATTTCTAATCAACTCTGACATATTAATGTGCCCAGACCTCCTCTCTCACCTCTTCAGTCTGTCAGTAGTTGGGAGAGTATCTGATCTCCATCAACAGATTAGAAAAATGAGAAGCATCTTGTTGGTTGCGCTCTGAAAATATGGGCACATCCAGCGCTGTGGAGTGCAGCACCTTTGTTTCCGTTTTTGCTCTTTCTCTATCAGTGGTTCCCAGTTTTGCTGCAATGTGGGGGCGCTGTTGACATAAGGAACATTACTATTATAATGGCAGTTGAGTAATAAGACATACTTTCGTGGTGAGTGTGTCTTTGTATCTGGATGGAAATGTTTTTGGTGAATTTATTCTTTGTGCTAGTTAGCTGTAAATTAATCTTAAAAAGTTCAATAATTTGGTGAAAAGCTTCACATTAAACCAGTTTGTGCTGATTTTATTGTCACATTAACTGAAATTCTTCCTCTTTTAATTTTGTTTGGTGGCTCTTCACAGTTATGTTAGGTGTAAACACTTAACTAGTTGTAGTAAAATAGTAGTTTATATAAAATCTACTATTTTATATATAAATAGTTACGTCTACAAATTCATCATACTTGTTTACATTCAGCGTTGTGAAACCAACAAACTTTACCCTTCAAACTGACATAATCCCAACGTTTTCCAGCTTTTGTTTTATTTTTGTTCATGGTATTGGCATATTTGTCTGACTGAGGTTTTATGTATCTTAAAGTAAACTTTTAAGGTATGTTTATTTAATAATTTACAGTTGCACATTGTAAAAAATATATTTACAAACAAGCTTTTCTTATATATTTTCTAGCTTCATGCTGTTCACATCCACAACTGTCTGTTTATTTTTCCTGGGATGAAAATGCCCTGGTCTTTTAAGGCTTGTTACCATCACAGTACATGGAAGTAAAGGTTAGCTAAATTGGAGGCTTATATGGATAAACTAGCAGCCTGGAAAGAGTGAAACCAACCCTGAACTGTCCAAACTTTGGACCTTTCAGCACCAGGTGATTGTGTGGAGGTGATGGATGGCTGCATGGACACACATTAGTAGACTAAGTGTCTCCTTTGGGTGTTGTGTACTTTTATCTATACTCGGTGACTTTTTGATGCGCTGCCACTCTTCTATACTTAGTAGGTCTCATTGATGCTCTGATTTTCCAAAACATTAAATTTTTTAAAAACATATTCCACTGAATTTCCGTTGGTCCATCCAGTCTATATGTTTTGCATGTCCCATATTTAAAGCCAAGCAAAGGTCGAAATGGTTACCATTATCCCATTGAAACCATTTTGTATTTGACCTTTAAAAGTTAGCCATAAAAGTACTGATTATTTTACGAAATGAGGATCTGGAAAATAGTAGAATTGGGGCTGAAAATGTGCCATGAACCCATGTTATTAATTCAGGTTGGGGGACTAACCAGATACCCACAATATGATTTCTAAAGTGATGCATCTTGAAGATCGGTGCTGCGTTTTGGTTTCCCAAGCACAAACTAGAAGAGATCCATCTGATTTGCTTGTTGGTAGTTGGCAGGGTTATCCAAATTTCCTTACACCTCATGTAAAGTTGGACTATGGACAAATACAGCTGCATTTCCGGTCACCACAGACCTTTCACACCATTTTTTGTTCACCTCACTTGTGTTCTTTCTGTGTGCTTCTTGGCTCTCCATCATCGCCCCTCTGTTCTGAGCTCCTTGCTGGAGTCTGTGACCTTTTTTTCAACTGCCTTCCTCCTTTCATTTCCTTACCATTTTACTCTTTTCAATGCGTTTTTTTTATTCCTGTTGGCTTTGATGTCGCTGCAGCCTGCTCTATCTTTTTTATCACTCAGCTTGAATATTGCTCTATTAACAGTTAGTCATGTTTCAGATACTGGGGCAACACACACACACACACACAGACACATTTACTGTGATCGGTAAGCAGTCATGAGAGAGTGATAGAGATTTTGTCAATCAAATGTAGGATTTGAATTGACAGCACACACTTCCTTGTGAACACGCACACACTTGGTCAGAGAAGAGCACAAATACCGGCTCAGGCAGGCTGATAGCCAATTTACACAGCGTGAAATACAGGCCGAAGAGACGAGAGTGAGTCTGCGAGTTGTCGTGGTCTGATAGCTTATCGATTCCTCTGCAGGTGATTTTAGGAAGAAGACGACTGGCGAATGCGGGGAAAGGAGGAAGTAGACAAAAGAGTCAGAGCAGGTGAGGCAGATAGTGAAGCAGAGATAGACTCATATTATTTTAGTCGAGGGAAATAATCCTTCTGAGAACTCACTCACTTATTCAACTCTGAACTCTTAAAAAACATGTATTGGTGAGAGAGGTCATAGTCTAGCACTTTTGGTACTGACTCTTTTTATATAAGAGATAGCTGCAATCAATATTCTGAGGTATAAATATAGTATAAATAGAAAAGGTTTGCATGACTTCATTTTGTGTTCTCAACAGGAAACAAATCTAATCTGTAATCAGTCTAAGAAAAGTCACATTTTAGCCTCTGTAGCAGATGCTTAGACTGAGAGGTAGCCATTTGTGGCGTTGATTTCTGCTGCAGTTTTAACTAGGTTAATTAGTTAAGCCCCAAACAGCCCTTTGCAGCTATTTAGGAATGAAGCAGGCTGATGAGGAGCTCCCCAAAGCCTGGTTGTGCTTTGGATGGGGTGTGAATGTTTGGCAGTACCTCTTCAGTTGATATCTATGCTACAAAGTAGGTGTGCTTTATTTGCTCTGGAAAAATTGACGTAATCCCTTTTTGAAGGGCCCGTGAACACATCAGCCAGACCGAATTCTACATCCTAGCTTGTATGTTTGCTCTACATTTATGCTATTTACATGAACGAGCTCCTTTTGATTTCCTCATCAGAAATCACACTGGTTAGATAGCCATGTTTCTCCCGGTCTGGTTGTATTTCAGACTACTGAACAGTGCTGTTTAATATTCAGGTCTTCTTTCTTCCCCATGGGGCTGTGTTTGGGTAGCAGTACTGCCACATTGTTTGATATTGTTGTAGACTGCCCACCAAGAAGACTGAATGATCACACTTCTGTGTTCTTGTCCCATCAGAATGGCAATCTTGGTTTAGTTCATCAGCATTATTGCCAGGGCCTGAATGAGGACCCGTCGGACATCTTGGAAACCAACAGTAAAAGACTAACATTCCTTTGAATATTTTAGATAAATACAAAAAAATAAAAAAGGTGAATTGTCTACAAATAATTACATCAATTAAAGCAAATAGCAAACTCCACTGTTTATGTATTGTTTGTGTTGCTTACCTTTATGTGTATATGCATGAATAGATGGCTGAGCATTGCAGTCACCAGATGCTGAACACTTTAAAAAGGTCTTCAGCAGCAAAGCAAAGAGAAGTGATTAAGTGGTGGAAAGCTTCTCTCAGGCAGCCATGTTGGAGGATTTTAAATCCTAAATTGTGGCAGTGAAGAGCTGATTGAGTCTGATTGTGGATCTTAATTTGAGCCGTTCAGCCGAAGTGAAGAATTGTGCTGTTTACTGAGGGAAAATAACCACGGGAGGAGAGAGCCTGAATAAAACAACAGATTTCCAGGAGAGAGATCAACTTTAGTTGGTTAGTGTGGTTTCCTATTCATTACATTGCCTAATTAATCATCCGAGAAGTCTTAAATTGATTCATGTCCTCCAGCCTGATGTAGGTTATTAAAACCACCAAATGGGAAAAGTGAAGGGAGACAAATGAAATGAATAACATGATATGAAGCAAGATATTTATTCTTCTTTCATGAATGCTTTCTGTTGCAGGCCAGATTTCAAGCTGTCCTAGCTTAATGTGAAGGTGTCAAAACCCTTTAAAGTGTGAGACGTTAAATGTTCTGACAGTAGTCTGGCAGGATCTCCAAACAGCCATTCCCATCTGGATCTGAAGATGGAGCCTGACACGACTGTCAAGAGATTAGTGACTCAAACTTCTGTAGCTCTTTTAAAAGACAAATTAACAGAGGTTGGTAGTCACAAGAAAAAACATGTTTTTCTGTGGAAGTCAAATCCAAAGTGCAATAATACATCTTATCAAAATTTTGCAACTCTTAAACAAGTGAGCGTCCTCCTAAGGTGTTCTTATTTGCCGTGAAGTAGTCGCATTATTGACACCAGGAACAGTGTACACTAGTGAAGTACTGTAAAGTATGAGGATACGAGCTCTCTGCGATAAATTGGAAGAAAACCTGCCGTAATTTTTTTTGCATGTATAGAAATGCAGAAAATTGCTGTCATGACTAACACTTGCATAAGAACTTCCTACACACACTTCATCTCACTGACACAACACATACTCACATACTTTATGATTCATCAAGCAATCACATTTTTTGCAAAGTTACTGAGTGACAGAATCTACGCTCACATTGTGTGCCATTTTTCACAAAAGGTGTGCTTTAAATGCAGTTTGCAAAATTGATAATATATATTACACTACCAAAATTCTGCTGTCACTGTCTTTTTATGGCCATCTGTAATTGTCTTACTACTAAAGCTTAAATTGTTCTATTTTATTACATTGGGACTAGAGACTAGCAAATTTCATTGTACATGCAACAAAAGTCTGTTCAGTTAAACATCTTTTTTTGTAGTTGCTTTGCTGCACCTCACATTTTAGTTTGCAGCCTCTCTATTAATTCTGATGCTCTAATAACAAAAGCGCGAGTTTCAGCAGGATTTGACTAGAGCCGTTTCAATAAATGCGGTGCTTCACATCAGCCATATTGACCACTAAGACTTTTATGCACAGCTTGTTGTGTGTCTTAAGATTTCCCAATAAAAAACCACAACATTTCTTGTCAGAAAGGGAAGTCAATCTGCAGGACTATCATATTTCTGCCAGTGTCATTTTGTTTTATGAAGTAATTCTTCAGATGTTATAATTATTGGCCCTGGATATGAAGGTGAGTGTTTAAAATTTGGCACTATGTTGTATAGGAAGTGGTTCTTCTGGCTTACCATTAGCTGGTACCTAGTAGCTAGGATGTTTGGCATCATCTCATGTTCAAAATCTGGAATAACTAGGCTGATTTAACCTCAACTGAGTTATTCTACACTCAACAGAAATTTTTTTTGTAAAACAGAGTTTGAGATTTATGAAACTTTCATTTTATATTAAATTGTGTTTTGGCCTTAAGAACAGTTGAGACAAGGGCAACACACCACACTACCAGGAATATCTCCAAAATATTCCACAAAGACTGTTTAAAACATTTTTAATTTGATTGTTTTTGGTTTGTGAAGCTTAATAGACACACAAACTGCATACCCACTTGTGTGCATGGGTGTGTATTAAAGGAATGACAGTAGTATAGTAATAGAACGAGGTGGTGGTGTGAAGGTCATTCTGCCACCATAAACATGATATGACACACACACACACATGCACACCCCGACACACCCCCTCCCATCAGCCGCCTGTCCCACTCTGCCTGCCTGTTATTTACTGCCACATTTTCAGAACGAGCCCACGGACCGAACTCTGTCCGAGTGTGTGGTGGATTGTGTGAAGGCCAGTTTCAGTCTTCAAGGTGAAAGATTTGCTGCAGGTATGTTGTCATGGATGGACCACAGCAGCAGCAACTACAGCAAAAAAACCCCAAAAAACAAAACAATTCTTGTACATTTAACTGAGTAGTTTCAACCTGCCACTAATAAGTAGTTCTTCTTTCATCTTCCCACTCTTAAACATTTGCATTTTCACTTTATAAAAAGCTGTGTAAAATTTTTTTGACACAATTAGGAGCTATTTTTTTTGTCGCCTGTTAAAACAGCTGAAGTTCTCTCTTGTCACTAAGCATGCTAACTTTTAACTTTTAATGTGTTGCATCATAATTTTTAATAACGATTGATCACTTGTTGAAAGCAACACTTTTACGTCACCTTTCGAGATGTTATTAGTGCAAAAGATAGAAAAACAAAACTCTTGCAGATGATGTTGCAAAAATGTATGTATGTATGTACATTTTTGTCAATATCTAATAAATTATTTGTAAGCAGCAGTACATCTATAGGCGCATTATTGCAGTATCGTAAAACCAAAATCATTCATACAAATTTAGTTTCAAGTGGTCAGTTTAGACAGAAAATTCAGGAATTATTCTGAGGAAACGGAAAAAAGTCACATGAACGAAACAGCATCAGCCAAACTGAGTCGTAATGGAAAAATGAAAGAGGACACCACCCAACATTTGTGTGTTCACATGATTTTGTAGATGCAGCGTTCATCTGTTACACTATGATCCTGCGGACCAGGCTGGACATAATGGCCTAAATAAAAAAGGATGTTGTGTGTGGTGCAGTGTGTGAGAAAGATGTTAAGAGGAAGCAGATCTTTTGATGGGACAGCTGGGAAGTTCAAAGCCCTCAAGGCTTTGCATCTGATGATGAACACACATGCTCCTATAAAAACACGCACGCAAATATACATATTCTGGTGTATAGTTCACAGCTGCAGCAACACACAACCTCCCACACACCCCTACACACGCGCACTTGTTTCGTCAGCCTCTCAGAAACAGGTTCACTTTCTGCAGAGCTGTATTTAGAGATAAACCAGGAAGTCAAAGGTTGCAGTACAAAGTCCATGTCTTTGTTTCCCTCCCTGTCTTCCCTGCCTAATATGGATCTACTGCCACATGAGCCTTGCAGTCACGTGTGTCATCCAGCTGCGAGACCACACACGCATGCACAAAGACACACATAGAAATACAGTTCAAAACAGAGCATTTCAGATTGCTCTTATTGCAGGAATGCTTGGTGTAGTTCAGAAACATTATTGTCGCTTTGTAAATGTTAAAGACTCCTGTTTAATACCGGTCTCTTTGTTCCTTGACTCCTCTTCTTTTTTCCTCTTATTTCTTTTTTTTTTCTTTCTGCTCATATCCAACTACCATCTTTTTATTTATTTATTTTTTTCACAGATTTTATTCCTTTTTGTCATGGAGTATTCTAGATTTGGAAATGTTGGCAGTCTTTTGAAAACCTCAGTTAGACTTAAGGTCTGCTTTCTTTAAGGAAGATGCTTGGAGAAAACCTTTTTTAATGCCAATCGTGCTAACTTCTAAAAGAGGCTTTAAAATGTCATTTCTGAAATAATTTTCTCTGTGTTTCAAACTAGTAAAGCCATGATTTCCAGTGTCTCACCCAGCAGTGTGGTCACCTCCCTGCCTCTTAATGGGCAGGTCAGCTAAAATCTGTCAAAGCTTTACAAAAACCACCCTGTGAAGTCTGATGGTTGCGCTCTCTAAAACTCATTCAGATAAATGTGAAAGTCGACATTAAAATACTCCCAGAACACTCAAAATGTTCTGTGACTTTTCAGAATCCACAAAAAGCAAATGTGTGCACTTGACTGGAGTTTGCAGGGCATTGCAACTGGTTGTGCTGGACTAATTCTGTATGTGTTAAGCCACTAAGCCATGGTTATCTGCTCACATTTGGCTAAGCAGCCTAGCCAGGCAACGTCTGGACTGAATTCAGATACACCTGCCCTCTCTGGTCATTATGTGAGCGGTGGCAGGAGCTTGTACCTGCGGGGGTAATACTTCTTATGCTAATGCTCTGCTCAAACCTCCTTTTAAACTCTTTTCACTCATTTCCTTCCTTTTCAGACTGAACCTGGAGTCTAATAATGCCAATAAATTAGAGAGAAATGACAATGAAATGAAAATTGCCACCCTGTCAGATAGAAAGGCATGCATTAATTTTCAAATCAAAAATGCTACTTTAAAGACTTCTGAATTTGAATCTAAAAGCAGCTTATGAAAAGACATACGATTGTCCCCCACACACCTTTAGAAGCTGCTAAAAGCAGCAGCACAAAAGAATGTTAGCCAGAGTAAAGAAGGAGAGAAAATAAAAAAAGTTAGTAAAAGATGGTGGATGATGAAGCATGTCGTGAGTTTAATTGAAAACTGAGAGCGTGTAAAAAAGATATCAGGAAGAAAATGACAAAAAGGAGAGAGATGAGTCTGCAAGATTCCTTCTCAGTGATGAAACGAGAGAAAATGTCAGAGGATTAGAGGAAAATGTTAAGGACATTGAATATATTTGCTCTTTAATCATATCAGAACTCTTCAGACTTTATAACATCCTCCTGCATGGTGTGCATGTATGTGTGTAATGCATGAGCGAGCAACAGAACCATGTATGTGGGGGTGAGTGTGTGTTTGTGTCATGTCTGCTTGATGATGTGTCACTTGCGGCATTCCTCACTCAGCTCAAGGACGGAGTCTCTGATTGCTCTGGTCATCCTCCACTACCTCACTCACTGTGTTCATGTGTGGTAAAGTGTGTGTATGGAAGTAAATATGAGTGCAAGCCTGCTGATCCTGTTCTCTGCTTTCATGTATTTATTGTTTTTTGTGTACTTATGCAATGGGTTAGAGTGTGTTCAGCAGTGACAGGTTTCAGGTAAAAGGAGGAGGGGTGATTTTTACAGATTGCATGTAACCATGCATGCATCTCTTTAAGGATGTTGCAGAAAGACACATTCAGTCATTTAAGATGGAGGATGCTGGTTTAAGTCTTTCATAGCTCACTGGGTTGTGACTTGCACACAACTGAGGCATTACAATGACCTAAATGCCATGTACATGATTAATTGTCCAGGAGCTCATGCTCATGTTTTTGACATTTATTTTGCACTCCTATATGACACATGTTGTCTTTTACTTTTAAACAATTATAGAAATGCATAAAAAAACTACACAAAATTTACATTTGTATTATTTCTTTTCATTGAAGCTCTCTACTTTACACATAACCAGAGTAAAATAAGCACACAACAATCCCTTTTATTATTCCAACTTACATTAATGGTAATACTTTGTTCTTTTGCAGACTTTTTTTTTTTTTTTTTTTTTGCAAAACAGCAAAAATAGAATTAGTTGTGCTATAAAAAAGATAAGCATGTGGCACAACCTTTTGCAGCTCTTGTGGAAAATATGTTTTGAAATTACATACATAATTTGAAAGAAGTTGTAAATAATTTTATCCATTAGGTTTCTTCTAAAGTGAGGTGTAAGGCATTACGCCTGTTTATTTTTAAAGGACTCTGCGGTACATTCGTCACATGAGTAGAAATGTACCAAGAATTTGGATAATGACAAAAAAAATATGATTTTCTGCTTGCTCAGCCATTAAAGGCACCAGATGATCTTTTTCTGATCAGTGAATGCACTATACTTGTGTGCTACCCAGTCGGGCTGACATCAACACTCCTGTGTCCTGAGCCTTTCACAGGAGACTCAAAGTTACGTAGCTATTATTATTTAGTATCAGAGCTGTGTTTAAGGTAAAGTCATAGGAAGCACAGGCATTTAATAATCTAATTTGTGTTTTCTAGGACATGTAAAGACAAGTAGGCAGTTTATTTAGGGTATGAAGGAGAGCAAGGAGTAAAGCGGATGAAGTCATGGAGTACAGCAATGTTATTCTGCTTTGTCCTTTAGGCTTTTAGCTTTCTACTGTCAGCTAAGTTTACTGCAGGAAATCTAGAAACAAGATATTTCATGTTGTGCTTATATCTTATATGATAGTTATATATTCAAAATAAAACTCTGAATATGTGAGAATTGGGATTGGTGCTTAAAAAAAATGGTACACAAAATTCTGAGCAGTGCACCCCTGCATGTTACATCCTGAAGGATGTTTTTTTTCTTTTTCTGGCACCATCAAAGCATAGTTAAAGGCAGAAAATAAGCTTTTCTTTGTTGTTTTTTCAATGGTGCAGATTGGGTGATGGAGTTTGTTTTGGTCCTTACAGAGATAACCTTAGCTATGTCCTGACAAAAGCCTTTAGCTGGAGGTGCTGGTGTTCTTCTAAAATAGCCACTAGAACCGCCCCAGCCATCTCAGTTATGTACAAGTGGTCAGAGGAAGTGCTTTATAAGTCATAGACCTTGTGTTTCTGAGTCTGACTGACGTGCCCTTTAGCAGCGTGCTTTCTTAACAACTGCTTCATACCTGCAGCAGCACTAGCAAACAGCAGAGCTTTGCTAGTTCAAAGTTGTCCTCGCAGAGCTTTTGCTGCGAGTATCTGAGTTGCATAGTCCGACACACACACACACACACATATATATATATATATATATATATATATATATATATATATAACCTCTTCTCACATAAAGAGGTCAGAAGTAAAGGCTCT
>CAEFZY010032140.1:0-20370 GCA_903066815.1 Brachyrhaphis roseni
GCATGAAGCCCCAGACAGCATAACTCCTAGGATCATTGGGGCACTCAAACCTCTCCACCACGATAAGGTGGCAGCCCGAGGAGAGGCTGCCACCTTCTGTACACTTCTGTATTCAGCCTGAAAGAACAAGAGAGCAGACCAGAGCCAGACAGCCGAGCAACTGATCCGCCTGAACACACTGCTGTAAACACAGTCCTGCTTCACAACAAGCATGCAAAACTAATACAACGAAATAACACGGAGACCTTAAGGAACACGGACATATTTTCTAAAAAGTAACTACTCTGAACCCGATCAGTCAGCGATCTGGAACTCCGACACCAGAGCTGCTCTACTGTTAAGCTATCAGGTTGTCGTGCTTCGTCAGGCTTCAGAAGCAGAAAACTGTAATCCCCCCCACCTGCCCCGCGTTCATAAACGCACGTAACTACAAGAAAATGTCGGAGCTCATGCCTACTAGTATAAGCTACAGCTAATGTTAGCCACAAAGTTTAAAGAAGTAAAACTCACCTTTGTATCTGTGAATGCGTAACGAAGCGTACATCTTAAAACCTTTCTCTAGCTTATCGTTGGGGGTTTTGGATGATGTACATTATTAATTGTTTCCCTGGACAAGCCCTGCAAGTACCCAGTCTAAATGCCATTTCCAATAGATTGGAGACAATGGAACCTCTTTACCCCAAACGCTGAAGCTTACGTTCAAAGAGCCCATTGCGACTCTTGCCTCAGTTGCCAGGGCGACATGCGCTGTAGAGCAGTTGCCGATAGAACGAAGCTGGTTGATAATCCCTCCACGGCACATCGGTAAAAGCCAGCTCAGTGCTTTCACCAATTGTTAAACAAGTCACATATTGTCATTTGTCAAGGGCCTTCATCCAATCATCGTTCCTCATAAAATTTTTGTTCCGAGTCTTATTCACTACTATAGAGGCAAATTTAAATAGAAGGTGGTTTAGCCTCAATTTATAAGAACGTGTTTCGGAGTCTGACTGTTAAGAATTTCCCAGTTTCTTATTGCATAGTGGCCGATTGCTGTTTCATGCTTCATCCCGACGTGCAGCACCAAGCTAACCAGAAGACCTGAACGGTCTGGCATTGCTTTATCAAGTCTTTAACAAAAGGTCCCCTTTTGTTAGGTTACCCACAGTCAGTCGGGACCCCCCGCCCCTGGACTGTAAGCTGTTTGTCGTTTTCCAGACTGGTCACACTCTGTTTTTCCTATATCAACTCTATACAATTTGGGCTCCCGCTCTTCCCACATCTGTGTCCTATGTCACGGTTTAGCAGTTAAAACGGTTCAATCCGTTAGCACGTTTTTTTCCGAGCTACCTTTAGCTTGGAAAAAACGTGCTAAACGTGAACTCTGTGTCGCTAGCGCGGGGTCTACACCCGTGCGGCAACAACCTGCTGCCGCTGTGCGAGCTGCACAGGCGCGCGTTGGAATCATGGCATCAACTGCAAATGCAGAGAACTTTGCACAGTTTTCCCCGACCTAACAGACCGAATCGAGCAGCCATGGGATTCAGGTAACGTTGGCTAAAGATGGCTAGCTTTAATTTAGCACCTCAAGCTTGTAACAGTAGCATGTTGGCCACCGATGTTGTTGCATTTGTCCAGCTACATACATTCATTTGCTCCCCCCCCCTCTGTTAAATCGTCCGGAGACAGGGCTGTTCTTAGAAGCGTCCAATCTGGCGCTTCTAAGTTTAATTTCTCCTCCAAGATCGTCTGAAATCTGCTTGGTTCTGTTCCACAGGCCATTCTGTCACTTCCCGTTCTACGCAGCCTATTCTCTAGCTTGCCCAGTATTTCACGATATCTGCTCCGCTGCTGTAACCTGTTTCCCGAGGGGTAATTTCTGCAAGCGATCCCTCATCAGCGCTCTCCGCAATAAAATGTCATGCCCGAATCATTAAGCTGACCCCCCTATCCACCTCATGCATCGATCATTTTACCTTTGCTGATAAGTTGTCTCTCACAACCTTCATTCAGTCCACTCCAACTATTGGATTACCACACAGACTGCTAATCTCGATCTCCTGTCACGCACTGCATCTTATTCCCTATTCTTTCTCAGTTCCCCATCCCTATTCATTTTGAGTCTTAGCTTTCGTTTCTTTATGTTCATTTATTGTCCCAAGCCCTCCCACCCCATTCTTATAATGTATAGGCCAGATTCTATATTAATTATATGCATCTCTCCTCCATGTTCGCAGCTTTCCTCAGTGCCAGACGAGCACTGCGCAATTCGCTGGTGGTGGTTGGTTTACTCCATCTAAGCATGCGCTCTTTCCCCATGCCATGACGATACTTCCCCTTCTGCTTTTATGTCCTTATTTTCATATTTCTTTCAGGAGTATTTCTCTCGACCACTTCAATGTGCGTCTAATTCTCGTTTCTATAAGAAGTAGTTTATACCTCTCCTTTAAGTTTTCCCTCTTGAACCTTATCTTTAAACTTATTAATGTTTAGCTAGCACCTTTCTCTCTCTTTCACTGCACTTCTAATCGTTTCACCCTTAGAAACGATTCATGCTTCATGAATTGATGTGCTACTCTTCTCTGGTAGCACATCACCCCGTGCCTCGAAGCGTCCCCATCTCCCAGCTGGCCTTTAACCAGCTGCCTCTTATCCCTTCTCCCACAGCATCCCCAGTTCATCCCTATTTGTTAGCATCCCTATCCCACGCCCCGCCCATCCCCTCATCCTAAGCCCTGCCTCTTTCCCAGCTGGCCTTGAACCAGCTGCCCCTTATCCCTTGTCCCACAACATCCCCAGTTGTTCTTACTCCAGCATCTCGTTTCTATAAGAAGTAGTCTATACCTCCCCTTTAAGTTTTCCCTCTTTAACCTTATCTTTAAACGTAGTAATGTTTAGCTAGCTCCTTTCTCTCTCTTTCACTGCTGTTCTAATCGTTTCACCCTCAGCTGGCCCTTTTCTCCGGTAGCACATCACCCCATGCCTCGAAGCGTCCTCAGCTCCCAGCTGGCTTTTAACCAGCTTCCTCTTATCCCTTGTCCCACAACATCCCCAGTTGTTCCTACTCCAGCATCTCGTTTCCGTAAGAAGTAGTCTATACCTCTCCTTTAAGTTTTCCCTCTAGAACCTTATCTCTAAACTTAGTAATGTTTAGCTAGCTCCTTTCTCTCTCTTTCTCTGCTCTACTAATTGTTTCACCCTCAGCTGGCCCTCTTCTCCGGTAGCACATCACCCCATTCCTCGAAGCACCCCCAGCTCCTAGCTGGCCTTTAACCAGCTGCCCCTCGTCCCGCAGCATCCCCCGTTGGTCCCCATCTATCGGCATCTCTATATCCCATGGTCTGTCCATCCCATCATACAACCCCCTGCTGCATCCTCAGCTGGCTTTTTACCTGCATCGCATCGCTCTCCCTGCAGCATCCCCAGCTTTCCATGCACCCCAAGCCCTGCGTTCTGTGCACCCCAAGCCCTGCGCTTTTTGCACCCCAAGCCCTGCGCTTCTGCAGCCCAAGCCCCGCTTTCTGTGCACCCCAAGCCCTGCATGCTACGCATTCCAAGCCCCGTATCCTGAGAAGCTTATCACCCTTGGCCCCGTCATGTCCCTGCAGGCCTTCTCCTCCCTTTGCCTCTCTCCCCTCCTCACTTATCACTGTCTCGTCATCTCCTCCCATTCTAGCCCTAACCCTACAACTAAGCCAGCACACCCTCTCTCTCCTTCCTCTTTCACGCCTCCTATTCCCTCAGCCACGGCCCGGCCTCGGCTTTATTTTGGGGGGTGATATTCCTAGCTGCATCAGGAATGTTTTATCTGAGCCTATCTCTACCATGGCACTTCCTTCATTTTCGATTCCAACCTCGCAAGCTAAGCCAACGCAACTCCCCTCGTCATCACTTCCCGTCTTCTTTACCCCGGCCTCGGCCCCGGCCTCAGCCTCCCTTTTGTGGGGATGACGTTCCCATCAGCATCGGGGATGCTCATCCGAGCTTATCGCAAGGCTTGCGATAATTGATGCTCCCAGCCGGGGCCCGAGCGCCAAAGACTGTATTTCCTTTATGTCATTAAACTCTTCTAATTGTTGTCCCTTCTCCATCTGAGTCTTTCCAGATTGAAATCACTGAACATCTCAACATCGAGCTTGTAAGATGTAACTTTAATCTTGATGCGGCAGCTAATGCAACAAACCTTCCCTGGAAATGTCTTTCCACATTTCCCCGGAAATGTGGAAAGACACTTTTTGGACTATAAGCCATTACTTTTCCCCACACTTTGAACCATGTGGCTGGAAAAAAACGTATATATATGTACGTTTCCAGTTTTTTAATTTTTAAAGAAAAAAAAAACAAATTGTAGATGCTGCCTGTTGTAAGGTGCAATCTAGTCTGGAAAGTATGGTACGTCTTTTTGTTATTTGACAACTTCTTGCTACAGAGCAAACATTCAGGTAATCCTTCCGCATTGGCAATGAATGCAAATGATTTGGTCCAAGAATTGTAGAATCTCTCCTCGGCTATTTTTCTCTTTTGTAGATGCTGCGGGTGAAAACAGGGTGAAATCAAGCTTTATTGAAGTTTCACAAATCACAAACATGGTTATAAATATTCTGCTATTAGAGCAGAATAATCCAGTGCAGATTTGAAGAGTCTAGGTGTTGTAGTTTTTAAACTAGAGTCGATTAAAGATGCAGAAGGTTGTAAAATATTAGGTGGAATCGCCCTTTAGCCATTTCCCGAATCAGACGCTAGAATTGGAAACCAACTTCAACTTCGTATGTTTGATGACATGGGAGCACTTTGAGTAGTTCTTGATGCAGCGCCCCCACAGCTCAAGGAGGGGAACAGGTTTTTTAATTGGTTTGGATGTTTGACATGGTGCAGCGTGAAAGAGAACCATACCAGCTGAAATGTAACAAATGTTACATTTTCACCCCAATCCAACAGGGATTACCAAGCTATCAGATGTGAAAATGCCCTAAGAATCTATTGCAAAACTTCAACTGACTGACTAAGGTTGACTTATTCTGCAATCATTTTACTATGTAGATGTAGAAAGCCTCAAAATATTTGAACTTTTCCTTTTCTCTTCACAACCGTTCCAGACTTTGTTCAAATAAAACCCAAATAAAATCATTCAAGCTTGTGGCTATAAGAAAACAAAATGGGGGGGAAAGATTTCCACAGTTTACTGTAGAAATCGGCAAATACCTAAAACAAGACTCTCACCGTTAACTTCGGCATTTGTCGTCTCAATAAAATGTGGAACAATAAATAATTAGTCCTTCTGTCACTGTAGCAGAGATGTCAATAAACTAGACTGCTTGATGAGACAGCAGCCAAAGCATTCAGGGATGTGTCATTTCATTACTAATGAGGGGAAGACGACACGAGGCCGTCTTACAGGGGAAAAAGATCCAGGCATATTGATCAATCAAACGCTCAGTCTGAATTTATTGGGAACACTTGAGCTGAATGAAGTATTGATCACCGCAGCACCGTCTTTTGTTTGCTGAGATAAATATTTACAAGCTTTGGGATGATTTGTTGTAATGTTGGTTTTTCAGCTAAAACCTGCTTTCACTCAAAGTCAAAGGTCACTGAATTCCTCCCTTGCGTTTGTTGAGCTATAAATTCTGCGGATGAAACAAACATGGAAGATCGCGTCTTGAGATCATGTCAAGGCTATAAACTCTGCTGGTTTACTGGGAGGCTCTCGGACCTTCCGCGAGCCAAAAATGCAACTCCTCACTCTAATTTGTGGCCTTGACTCTCGCAAGTCATGACCTAGAGCTCCCCCGGGAGCCGAGAGAATCCCTCTTTTCGCAATCCGTCAAATAACCCAGCACCGGGGACAGATTGAGGCACAGAGCTGGAGGGAGTCAAAGGCTGGAGAGGCAAAGAGTGGGGAAAAAGAAGCCCTTTATCTTCATGAATGGGCTGTGGCAGAAAGCACTGATTGGTACAACGGCGCTGCTCGCACTATGGTAGTCTCTTGGCTCTCCCTGCGCTCAACTCCAAAGAGAAATGAGCTGATGCAAGAGTGGTTTGAGATTGACTCGGCTGAGGCTGAAAGAGCGAGAGGCGGTTCAGGGAGCCGATGGTGAAGGTAAAGTATCTGTGAGTACCGAGGGATGAAGAAGAGCTGAATGAAAGGCAAAGCAGAGACAAATGGAAACCAAAACACAGGACTGCAGTAAATAAAGTGGCACCAAAATGTAACATTTGTCTGATTTCATGATGTGCATGAAACTTTACTATAATTTAGACCTTAAGAGACAGATTTGAATAGTTGTTTTTCTCTGGGTGCAGAAGTTTGAGTTTACTGTGGATTTTCTCTCATCCAAACAGGCAGAGAGTTAAAAGCTCAACGTTGATCCCTCTCCATTCATATCATCTGGATCGACGACCACTTGACCTTCTGCACCTCAGCGACCGGCAAAATCTGAGCATATGAAATTACAAGCTCATGTCCTTTTTTTAAATCTGAAATTTAACCTTTTGTTAGGTTCTTTAGTAAATGCTCGATCATTTGTATCAAAGCAAGCATCTGCAGCGAAAAAATACTTTTAACATCAACATGTCAAAAGTTCAGCTTTTCAGTGTAGTGGAGAGATGATCTACTCTTTGAATTAACTGGTTAATAATTAGATAGCAAAAGGTGCTTAACAGGAGATATTTATTAATTTTTTTTACATAATTTGAACCAGGTGAAGATAAACTTTGCCACTAAAAGAATTATGGGTAGAACTCTTGACAGTTTTGGCTGAATCATTGCTGAGGATGTATTGTTCTTTCAGAAAAATTGATTCTTTGAGTTTGTATAGTCCAGTTAATGATTCATTGGTTACTAAATTAGTAGACGATTATTTATTAATCATGATTAATCTGAATAAGCCCTCTCAGAGAGTGAAGGCTAGGGTCATGTGTCCAATACTGCCGGCTGTTCCAGCAGGACAATGATCCCAAATAGATACAAACCAGCAGGTTAACATGAGGCTTCTGCTCAAACCTGTTCAACATGCTGACTGGAAACATCCTCAACATATGAATGAAAACCAACCAATTTAAATGAGTTCAAAACAAGAAGAGACAGAACTATCCCTCAAATCTGCAGGTAATTCAAACTGGTACAACTCATTAAAACTATTTGCTAAATCATCACCAGGAAATAAAAGCCAGTGAAATGCATCACTGAAAATGAAAACATCATAGTGGGCAGATGTAAACGTGTTTATATCAAACTAAGCTTCATTAAGACTAACAACATCTCCAACCAGCTGTCAATTAGAATTTAATGTATAGAAATCAGATGATTTAAATGTGCAGAGTCAAAACAGACCACCTGTTCTCTCTGTTAGAAGCAGATGGAGTGGCAAAAAAATCCCTTCACTCAACATGCAAAACATCTGTTTATATAAAAACAAAATATAAGAAGGACCTATGCTTTAAAACCCACAGACCGTTTCCCCCTCCTGGCGGTGACAGGAATTCCCCAGACCCACCCAGCAGTGATCCAGGTTTGCCCTTGATGTGGTTTGCTTCACTTTATTGATCATAAGCTCTTCTCTTAACGCAAGGCTGTTTTTCTATTTTATTGGGAGCATTGTAAACTGAAGGTCACGCTGTACACGCATGCTCAACAATCATTAGTGTTTGCTCAATTCATCATCAGCTGTGGCAAAATAAGCAACACTCAGCAGCAGTCATGTAACACGGAGTTAGAGAGGGGCAACAATCTGCTTTCATCTGACAAAATCATTCAAATGTCAGCCAGCTGCAGCAGACATGAACTATGAACCAAAGGCATGTTCAAGAACATCTCACTTCATTACAATACAACTAAACTGCCTCAGTGATTCAGTTTAAAACAGATTAATTCCACATATGACAATGTTCAATATATCAGAAAAATTAAATCTTGCATATTACCGACTAAAAGAAAAAATAATTTTATCAGAGAAACGTTGAGTTTCAGCCTCACAATCATGGAGAACACTGCTGGTCCTCCACAAGAAGGAGGAGACAACAAAGGTAATTGTTTAAGACGCTTGCTGTTCACAGACTTCTGTATGTAAAAATAACAAGGAAAAATTGAGTGGAACGAAAAGCGTAAGCAAGAGATGTGAAGCAAAGTTCAATAAATTGGCAGAATCATATGTTTTCCAAATAGTACCATTTTATAGCACAATCGATTACCGTATTTTCCGGCCTATAAGTCGCAGTTTTCTTCATATTTTGGCCGGCGGTGCGACTTATACTCTGGAGTGACTTATGTGTAGAAACTTACACATGATTGCCGTAATTTCCGGACTATAAGCCGCGGCTTTTGTCACAAGCTTTCAACCCTGCGGCTTATACAATGATGCTGCTTATTTATGCATTTTTGCTAACGGCCACCAGGGGTGCTCGAGCAGAAAAGGTAAGAGTGAGACAGATGGAATATATGTGTAGAAGAAGACGCAAGTTTAATGTGACTTAACACGTTTCAGTGCACAGGAGGAAGACGAAGACAGCTCTCAGTGACTTTTACCAGTATGTTTTTTTTTAACAGGCCCTGTTAGTGCTGTGCTACCGTGTTGCTGTTGTGTTACTGCCGCGTCTCAGTGACTTTTACCGGTATGTTTTTTTTAACCAGCCCTGTTGCTGCTGTGTTACTGCCACATCACAAGCACTGTTTGGAAAAAAAAAGCTAAGGTATATTATTAAAACTTTGGAAACTCTTTCTGTGTGCCATCTGTATGTAGGCACATGTGGCTTATAGACAGGTGTGGCTTATGTATGTACAAAATGGTTTTTCCTTTAAAAATGTACTGGGTGCGGTTTATAATCAGGTGCACTCTATAGTCCGGCAATTACGGTATATCATATCGCATGTTATTTTCATACTAAACCGCAAGAGGGCGCTCTAGGCCCGTGTTATTCTACCTCCGGAGTTAGCTGAGCTGTTTACAAGCGACACAGAAGATGAAGATTTCATTACATTTAGTGATTTGGAGTGACACGGATGGTTTAGTAAACTTGCTAGCATGTTATTTATGCTATAGTTATCTGAATAATTCTTAATATGTTATGTTAACATACCAGGCACGTTCTCAGTTCGTTGTTCATGTGTCATGTAACGTTAGCATACCGTACAATTATCCAGCCTGTTGTTGCCTCTATTCTATTTTTATTGCCTTTCAAGATGACATGTCTGTTCTTAGTGTTGGATTTTATCAAATACATTTCCCTCAAAAATGCGACTTATATTCCGGTGCGACTTATATATGTATTTTTCTTCTTTATTATGCATTTTATTGCTGGTGTGACTTATACTCTGGAGCGACTTATAGTCCGGAAAATACGGTAACTATGCTACTTTCATGGTTATAAAAATGCTGCATATATATATATAAAAATAACTTAATCTGATTTAGCAAACTGACGTCTTGAAATTGTGCCTTTGTCTCTTTAAGAAACTTCTGCTCTTTCTGATGCTCTGCCTTCACACAGCATCTCTGTACTAAACCTTACTGCCTGAAGTGTTTGGCCTGACGAGCTCAGCTGTTCCTCCAGGCATTTACTTGGTGAATTTGAGTTTTTGAGGTTAACAGGAATACATGGATGAACTAAATTAATCTGTGTTTAATGACTGTGTGTAATGGGTGTCAGATTCTGCGTTTTTTCCGTGTTTATTTTCAAGTTTTCTGTGTCTCTCCTCTCCCTGTTGTTAAGCCAGTTTATTGTTGATATCCATTCGTTTGCCTTGCGCTACCTGTGCTGAGCCTTGTTTCCGCTCTGCAGTGCTGCCTCGGTTTTTGGACTGTATTTCTGTTTAGTCATCATTAAATCATCATTATTCATCTTACCTGGGTTCCAAGCGTTTGCCTCACCTCCACCTCACCACCACTTCATGACAGAAGGACCCGACCAAGACAAGGTGAGGTACGCTAAGAACATCATGGACCCAGAAGAATTACAGGAACTCACCGGAACCATCCAGGAGTATTTTGAGGCTAAGACCAACCCCAAAGCCGCCTGCAGGCGGCTCGGGATCGCCATTCGCCTCGGATGGTTGCTGCATCATTGGGTACCGCGTTTCCCGCTACCGGAGCTGGTGGAGCTCCAGCGGGAGGTGGAGTGGGAGCGCAAAACCACCTTGGCCGTCATGGCTGGCACCACTCCGCCTCCAAAGCCCAAGTACCAACGCCACCAGCTCCGCTCCAGCCGCTGCTCCTGCACCTCCAGTCGCTGCCGCTCCAGCGTCTGGGCCTCCCACCTCTCCGAGGCCGGCGCCGCCTCCGCGCCCAGCTTCCCTCGTTGTCTCTGCGGGAGCAGAGCCAGCTTCCCTCCGCGTCTCTGCGGGAGCAGAGTCAGCTCCGCTCGCCGCTGCCGTTCCAGAGACCGCCGCGGATCACGCTCCTGTCGCCGCCGCCGCGCATCAAGCTCCTGTCGCCGCCGCGGATCAAGCTCCTGTCGGCGCCGTCGGTCCAGAGACTGTTCCGGCGACTATCCCCTTCGTGATGGGGTTCCAGGCGGCCCGTCTGGCTCCAGGCCGTCAGGCAGCGCGGTTAGTGACTTTTTCTGCCCCAGTTAGTGGGTTATCTTTTCCCTCGTTGCCTCCTGGTGCTCCCTCGTTGCCTCCTATTGCTCCCTCGTTGCCTCCTAGTGCTCCCTCGTTGCCTCCTAGTGCCTACCCAGAGATTCCTAGTGCCTCCTCATTGCTTCTTAGTGCCTCCTCGTTGCTTCCTAGTGTTTCCTCGTTGCTTCCTAGTGCCTCCCCTGAGCTTCCTAGTGTTCCCTCGTCGCCCCCTAGTGTTTCCGGTGTCCCTTTGTTGCCCCCTAGTTGTCCTTGTGTTCCCGAGTCTCCATCCCTTAGTGCTCCAGTGCCTCCGCCCCTTAGTGTTCCCGAGGCCCAGCCCCTCAGTGCTGCTGCTGAGACCCCTCCTCTCAGTGCTCCTCCTGAGGTTCGTCGTCGCCCCCCGTGCAGCCCCCGAGACTCTTTGTTGCTGACCCCGTGCGGCCCCAGGGACCCTTCGTCGCCGCCTCCGGGCAGCCTCAGAGATCCGCTTCCTGCGCCGTGGACGGCCCCCGAATTCTCCCCGTAGTTCCCGCCATCTTCGCCAGGGACGCCCTCCGGACCTCCCACGATGGCCGCCACCTGTGTTTCCGCCGACACAGTGTGGGTAGTTTTTTGTTTTGCTTTGCCTGGACTCTTTTCTCCTCCCGTGTTTTCACCCACACTGTGTGGGTTGTTTTCTGTTTTGCTTTTATTGGACTCTAGCCCTCCTTCCAGCACCCCTCCACCCACCCTTGTTGTATTTATTTATTTTTTTTGTTTGTTTTTGGGCGTCTGGTAGCCGCCCCTTGGAGGGGGGGTACTGTCAGGTTCTGTGTTTTTTCCGTGTTTATTTTCAAGTTTTCTGTGTCTCTCGTCTCCCTGTTGTCCTGTCTCCCCCGATTACTCCCAGGTGTGTCTTGTTTCCTAGTTATGCCAGTTTATTGTTGATGTCCATTTGTTTGCCTTGCGCTACCTGTGCTGAGCCTTGTTTCCGCTCTGCAGTGCTGCCTCAGTGTTTGGACTGTATTTCTGTTTAGTCATCATTAATTCACCATTATTCAACTTACCAGGGTTCCAAGCTTTTGCCTCACCTCCACCTCACCACCACTTCATGACCATGGGAGCTACACTTCCTGAACAGACTTACAGAATTTGATTTCTCAATTATCTTCTAATCTGTTGAGATGCTTCAATAAAAACAGTTAAAACAGAGCAGAGACAGACAGCAGGGCTGAGATTAGTAGAACTGCTCTTCTTCAGGACACTGCATGTCGACTTACGGGGGCAGTTGGTGCCTTCTGGGGTGCTGGACGGGGTCTTTCCATCTGGACAACAGCCGAACTCTCTGTTGTCACAGGAGGACCTCTCCTCGGCAGTGGCAGCAGCAGCAGAACCTGCCACTGGCGAACCTACAGGTGACACAAAGTCCTAATAAAAAATTAATTCAACTTAAGCAAAAAATCATGAATATAAATCATTCTTTTTCCAAGAAGCTTGAAACTAGAATCTAAAAGATGTGTGCTGTTTTTGTTTTGCTGAGTTCCTCCTGCTCCTCCAGGTGTTTGTGCGTTCTTTTCCTCTGTCTGCTGACCAATGATTGAGTACTGAAAGAGGCATCTGTCAGGGGTGATTATATGGCATTTCATGGGCTCTGATTTTACAGCTGGAACTAATTTTGTCAGGCAGAAAACCCTTAATGGCCACTGTTGCCAGTCATGTCACACACAGAGCGCTTTAAATGATAGGGGAGTGTGATAACTGCTGACTGGCTGGCAGTTCCCCTCAAGGCATCCCAGAAAAATCAAAAAGAAGAAAAAATCCCAACAGTATCCTGTTACTGCTACTGCCACTGTATATCTGACAATCTGGAGACATTAAGGACATAAATGCGGTCAGACTTTCTCTACCCCAAGACTGAGACGCCGTCCACTCTCTTGTTGGCAGCGCAGGACCCGGTCTTGGCCGAAACAGAGCAGTTTACGGCCACGCAGGGATTAGAAATGATCGCAGGCAGAAAAGGCTCGCGGCTAAACAAGCCATAAAGACATCAAGGGGCAGGGACGTCCTACTCAAAGTCTCACGGTCAAGGGACGCAAGAGGGAGGAAGAAGGGTTATCGGGCGCATGTTGGAATGCGGTCTGCAGATTTACAGAGCATGAAGAAGAGGAGAAACAGAGCAGGAGAGTAAGGGCACTCTGTGAGTCCTGCAAGAGCAGAGCAGGACATGAACACACAGATACAGACAGACAGGAGTCAGAAAAAAACTGAAACAAACACATTTCTGACTGACTTTAAATTCACATACGTATGTGCAAATTGAACAAGACAAGAATCAGAGACAGAAAAATAAACAGGACAAAACACAAGAGACCAACTTTTCTACCTGTTAGCATCTGTGTTAAAATCACATTTGTTCACACTAACAGACAAATACCTTCAAAAAGTATTCAGACAAACTCAAATTTGTCTCATTATGACTGTGACATGTTTTACTGGGATTTTATGCAACAGAGCAACACAAGGCAGCACATAATTATGAAGTGGAAGGAAAATAGTGGATGACTGTCTTTTTTTTAACAGGTTTGGGGATACATCTGGACTTTTAATCTGATAGCTCTTAAAGGGACAGTATTATGTAATCTTGACATTTTAGAGCTTTACATAATGTTATATTATTTCCTCATCAGAAACAAATCTGGAGTTTTATTTTGATTCTTTCATACATGTCTGAGAAACCCTTTAATCTCCATGACAAAAATTCATCAATGCAAAACGCCTGGGGGGACCTAGCTCCACCTCACAGAGCAGCTCTCCCATTCAGCTCTCCCAATTAGCAAACATCTGCTGAGCTCGTTATAGGAGCTGAGGAACACTGGTTAAAACATTAAAGGGTTAATAGAGCCATGTCGAGATGATCTTCAGAAAGGACAGGAGTTTCTTAAAAAGACAGAGGCCCAATTTCAAGGCATTAAATTACAAAGTGAAATTTCTTTTAAGTCATATTTGATATAGCATTTCATAACTACTGAAAGTGAGTTGATTGTGCTCTAAAATGATTCTATGTGGCTGAAAAACATAATACTGCCCCTTTAACAATATTTACTTTCTGTCTTCAGAAGTGACCTGTCACATGTTGGCCAGAGAATAAATGGCATCATGAAGGAGCACAGCTGATAGATCAGGGGTCAGGGGGAAAATCCTCAGCTCTGGTCAACAAACATGAGGGAACCAGGACAAGAAAAACTATTGTTCAAAGAAAGTCATAAAAACTTCTGTTTCTTCTGTATAGTTTGGTTTTGGACAGCTCAATTGGAAGGAAAAATATTTTTTAAAAAGCCTATTGGTTTCAGCCTGAAAACACAAAATAAATTGAAACAACAAAATAAAACTCCAGATGCCATTGTTTCATTCTGTTGTTAAAATCTGTAGAAAAAATTTAGATGAAAGCCTATTTTTTACTTTATATAGTAAAAAGCTCTGCTCAATTCTGTTAGATTACAGAACAAAGTTATTAGGGGCCACTGAAAGGTCACAGGTCACAGTCCGATGAACTAGGTTGATGTTTCAGTCTCTAGATGCACAGAATGATGGAAACATACAGCCAAACACTAAGACAATTACAGCAGATTATATTTTCAAATGTTCCTTTCACTTCAATTTCTACCTCACAGAAATAGAAAAATCCCCATTCAGTTTGAAGTTGTAAACTTTAAACCTTCAATAAGTATGATTACTCTTGCAAGGCACTATAACTACATATGCATACAGTAAGATGAAATAAATTAGAATATGCTCGTTGGTCAGATCAAAAGTACTTTTGAAAATAACAAGGTGTTATTTTACTTTTCATTGAGACCGTATTTCTGAGTTAAATGTTTTTTTAAATGGTTTGATGTGATATTCTGAATATGAAAGTCATTTTTTCATTATCTATAAGTGGAAAATCATAATAATTAACATAAAGGAGCATTTCAAACATCCATCTGTGTGTGGAATTAATCTATAAAATGTTTCACTTGGTGAACTATCTGGCTTTGCATGATATTCTAACTTATAGCCTGAGCTGCAGAGCCATTGAACACACGCTGTCCCTCACAGCAGCTCCCTGCTCGCCGCTCAGCCTCTGGTCAACAGGCATGGAGGAAGCACAGCGCCACTCTATCAGGCCTGTCCTGTCACTGCGAGCCGCCAAGCCATGCCGATGGATGGATGAGAACCAACATCAGGAAAGAATAGAAGAAGAAAGAAGGTCTAATTGGAAAGCCTGGGCTTGAAAAGCAGCAGCTGGATGTTACAGTCAGGAGGCGCAAAGACTCCAGACTAGTCATGTGACAAGGAGCAATGGCGCTGCATGCGCTCGCAGCTGGACCTTGGGGTGGCATCAGCCTGTCGGGTCAGGCTCCAGAGATGCACAGACTCGGCCCAGCGGTCTCTTCTATCTGTGGCGCTGGGAGTGTATTTTACAGAGCCTGACTTTACTCTGTGAAGCTGCTGAGGGGAGAGGGGGGAGGAGGGGAAACAGTCAGCAGGTGATGGAGCTACAGTGAACCATGCAAATACTTTCTGTTTCTGTCTAAAATGGAGATATAAGTATCTTTCAAGTGTAAAAAAAGAGAGTAACAGCAATGTGAAGATTTCTTCTCTTCATCTGTCTGGCTTTGAAGTTTTTTCTCCAGCAAAATCTATTTGCATACAATTACACGAGCCTTGCTTCCTAGTTTTATTTTCTAATTAACAGATGATGGTATGAATGCGTTATGATGTCAGCTAATGATTGAGTCTGAATTTTTCCAAACCCTGCAGATAAACCCAACCTCCCACCTAACAGGATTATGGAGAATGAAGTGAAAAGCAGTGATTTACCGCCAGAATCGTCTGAACCGCTGGCCTCTGACTGGACGCCGCTACCAACATCCTCATTCCCTCCGTCCTCCTCTTCTTCTTCGTCACCACTCGGGTCGCCGCTGCCCGAGCCCTCCAGGGGGCTCGGGGTGGCGGTGGCAGACGGCTGGATGCGGTTGGATGGAACGCGGCTTGGGGTGGAGGTGGAAAGGACGGCGGTGGTGTCGGGCGGCTCCATGGACGCCGGCTGGGCCGTCATTGGAGGCGGGATGGCATACACCATGTTAGAGATGAAGGGGTCGAGGGTGGTAGTGACGACGGCCATTGAGGCTGGGCCGGGGGTGGTGGGCAGAGGGTTGGGGGTGGGTCGGTCTGCCGGGTCAGAGATGCTTTCTGGTGAAGGGAAGGGGAGGAAGCAAGGAATGGATGAATGGCTGAGCAAAGATGGAAATGTTTGATTTTGCTTCACTTTTAATAAAACCTTAAAGAGACCGAATGAAAGTCTCTGTCTTCTAGCGAGGCTTACCAATAAAACCACACAAAAAAAACACACCTGGCAACAATGGATGAATGTTTACCTCTCAGCTCAGTCTTGCAACACCGGGAGTTTTTTTTTTTTTTCACTTTTATTTACATTAAATTATTTTATTAAATTTCCAATCAACTTTCCTTGCAGCAGAAAACTATTCTCACAGAATAATTCTGCCATGTTTTACCAAGGTAAAGGTTATATTCAGGGTGACACCATCAGTGGTAGGCACTGCTAGCTGAGACATTAGTTGCGTTAAAAGTTTATAAAACTAGATTAGCGCTTTAGACTTTATCTTAGAAAATGTATTTATGGAAAGCTAAGTGTGCTAAATGTTTTCAAAGTTAGCAAACATGCTCGACAAAAAAATGAGTCCAAGTGTGTGCCCACCACTGCTTTCCACCCAGACTTTTTGTTGATCATTATGTGTTAGTCTATAGTCTTAAGGTAACACATTATATTTTGTAGTTGTGACAAAATGTGAAAAAAATCCAGAATGTTTGCAAGGCAACACACACACATCTGAGGGATACAAACTGAACTCCATGAGTTTAGTTTCTCCAGCTCTCAGCTATGCTATTCCTGTATTTATGCTTGTGTAGGTAGGCAGAAGACCTACATGCAGCATCGTGTGCAAGCCTATGAATTATATATCCAAATTCAAATGCTGCCCTGCAGTAGCAAAGCTTTAATCACCAACAGCCAGTGCCTACGGTGATGAATGATTGATAGAAATGGGGCAAAAAAGCCAGCTTTGCTCTGGCTTCAAAGATGGCAGGCTGCTGCTCGCAGAGAGCTCAAGCCGCCATCAACGGCACCGGTAACGCGCCGCTGTCAACACACGCACACAAACAAACATGTATGCAATGCTTAAAAAGAAAACAACAAGAAAATACAACTCCAACTCCATATGAGGAGGAAGAGGACAACCTCTGTGTAGAGAGACCATCATTACCAATGCAAAAAAGCTCAAGTGCAAAAGGACAAACTGTCTGCGATGAAAGAACGATAAATAGGACAAAAACTCCTGAGGGTGAGGAGCGGGCGGGCGGCGTGCTGAGGAAAGGAGTGACAACATTGTTATTTTTCTACTTCACATCCTAGGAGAATAGAAGCATCTTAGCGAGAGGATGGGAGAAAACCAGCTCCGTAGATTTCCACCTCATTAGGATTCGCCTAACACTACAATATGTGTAAGACTTAATTACAGCGCTATAATCACAGAGTTGATCGGCAATTATTTACCGAGGTGTGAAATGTGATACCTACAGAGACAGCAGAATGCCTCAGAGAGACGGCTTTAAGAGCTGCACAGATAACTGCTGGTGGGATAGATTCAGAGTGCGGTTGAAAGAGTGTTGATGCTATCGCCAAGAAAGATGGCATGGCGTGCCTTTCCCCTTGGCTACACCTGTCACTCAGATTCCAAGCTCAGCGTCGAGGGGCTGCATGGATCCAGAGAAAAATGTTTGTGGGATATCAGCAGCGAACTTCATGATGTGGGATAAGCAGAGATAAGCACGTTTGAAAGATTCCAGAAGTCTCAACAGATACGCCAGATTTACCAGTCCATTTAGCTGTTTCTGCTGCTTTGCTTCCTCTAGGAAGAACAATGGACGGTAATGTTAGAGGGCGGAGAAAAGGAAACAGAACCACTGTGTTCTCAGCATGCTTTCTACCATATTATTACTGAAAGATGGTTATTAAGATCTTCACAATGTCAGAAGGCAAGGAAACTCACAAAGGAACGTTGGACAACCCCTAGACTGTTTAAATCAGACAACAAAAAGGGCTAAAAAGGTAGCAGCAGCAGGTGAAAAGTCAGAACAGAAAACGAGTTTGAACAATGTGAGATAAACTCCCAAACATGAAGGAAGGACGGAGGAATCAGCAGAGCCCTGACTAACACGCAACATGAGGGCTGTAAGCAGCATATGTCCGCCGCTCCTGCCAATGCTCTGCAAACCTACAGGTGATACCGACAGATGGCAGAGGCGGGGCTGGTGGCAACTCACTGATCGTCTTCTTCCAGCAGTGATTTGCTCATCGGTGCAAATGCCTCCCCACCGGAGGCTGCCGCTGTGGCTGCTACTCAATTTTACAGGATTTCTGAGACAACTCAGAGTTTTGGATGAATTAAATATGAATACCACTGGATTTGTATTTTAATTTGACAAGAAAACCTCATTTGTTTTTTAGGAATTTCAACTTAAACAATTGTTTGCCATAACATAACATAATAAGGCTTTTACGTCATTGTGGAGGAATTTTGACCTTTTCTTGTTAGCAGAATTGCTTTATTTCAGCCTCCACTGAGGATTTTTAGATTATTTAACTGAAGATCTGCAGGACTTTAAAGTTTTTTGTTTAACTTCCTCAATGTGCTTTCGGAGTATTTTTTGTAGACAGACCACTCCAGGATTCTGACTTTGAGCTCTCCAGACTGATGGATGCCTGTGACTTTGTTTCTCATCTGCTCTTGGATTTTGATCGAGGCAGGACGTGCTGCTTTGTGAGATCTCTCAGCCTACTTCATGCTGTCAGACATGGTCTGTTTAAATGATTTCCACATGTCTGGCAGCAAATGTATCACGATGTAAGTATCTCATATCAGTCGATAATTGTTGATTAGTTTTTGTTTTAAATATCTGGATGACCTTTCCTGTTTTATTCAATTTTCACTCCACATCATTGTTGTTGATTTCTAATCAGTTATGAGGCTCAGTGTGAAAACATGAAACTGCTGCTGTTACTCAGCAGGTTGTTGCTGGGCAACCAGAGTGAATGAGTTGATGTTACCAACCTTTTTAAGATAGCCATGAGAGGTTGACCAGCTAAAGACTTTTCCTCTGCCTATATCTCCCAGAATGGTGGGAAAATTCTATCAAATGTATTATCTATTAATATTGATCGCCTATATATTGTTATTGACTTATTGTCCAGCCCTACCTGGGAGTAATTAATAAAATGAAATGTGGTTGGTCTCAATTCTTTCTTGATCTAACAAGGTGGAGCAATTATACCTCCACATAAGACCAAGTCAGTTTTAAAATCAATTTATCTATAATAAATTGATCAAATTATAATTTGAGAACCGCATTTTGAATTTAGGTTGTACTCTGAGGTTTCCAGTTCCCTCTTCCCCAGGGCTGCTTTTGGACTAAGGGAGGCTAGTTCCCTGCAGTCCAAATTTTAATGTTTTATTTTACACCAGTGTCTCCAGTGACACGATGAAGCGATGTAAGAGGATCAATATCTGCGGGTGTTTAGGCCCTTTGGCTCTGTGCTAGACCTCAGCGCAGCTCGTTGAGCATTAGTGCGCTGTGGCGCTGCGCGTCTGGAAGCGGCGTGGGGAAACAGCAGGTAGGGAAAGCGGGCGGTGCTGCAGTGTGGAAATGGGTGGAGCAAAATGCTATTTCATACCCAGTCACATGTGAAATGAGCTGGAGATCCAACAGCAGTACCCTGTGGTGCAACTGCTTCCCATTGAAGACATGAACAGATCCTCTGCTTCTCACCATCTCCTCAGGGCTGGATGGAGGGAAACAGCACGCTGGTGGCGGCGATCCCTGTGCCGCTATGCTAGGTGAGAGATAACACACAACCCACATCTCCATTGCCAGGCAACAGAGGAATCAGAAACCAGTCTGGATTTTGGCTCCTATCACAGCTGAACCCACCCACGGCACTGGATGTGTAATTACCAGATGTTCTGGGACTTATCCATGCCTGGTCTGTTTCTGTTTTTTCTCCATGCTACCAAACCTCCAGCCTGTCCTAGACCACCATGACATCCTCACCTCCACTGGATACGGTCCTAACTTTGGATCTGGTGAAAAAGCCATCTCTGACACTTTCGGGCCACTTGGTCCTACGGTGATGAGGTGAATGAACATTTTTTCCCCCACAAAGCGTTCACACACCTGGCAGACACACAGCTGGCTGCGTTTCTTTTCTAGATTCCTGTTGAAATCCAAACTGGCAGCTGCGCCACATCTTCACTCTGCATGCAAGCTGCAGCCTTGGCGTCATCCCAGCACCCATTACGGCGATCCAAACAATGTCCATCAACATCTGGACTGAAGAGAGCAGGAGCTACCCCCCTCACCCACCCTACACATGTTTTCTACATGTTCAATCACACTGACAAAGATTTGGCCAGAGGATTCCCAGCTACAGTTTTACAGGAATTCATGTTATAGCTGGGCTTGTTGCAATAAGTCTTTCATCAATTAATCACAATATAAACTAACAGCAGATCAATATTGTTCTATACAAATGTAGTTTATTAGCCGATGAGAGCACAAGCTTCCATTATTATGCCTTTACCTTGATTTGAAAACGGTTTCCAATAACAATATTATATTAGGTCACACACTGCATAACAGACTACATAAACTTCTGCATGGACGTTGTTGTCCCCATAAGAACTGTGCGCTGCTTTCCAAACAACAAGCCTTGGATAACCAGCAGTGTCAAGACCCTG
>CAEFZY010032149.1:0-10610 GCA_903066815.1 Brachyrhaphis roseni
AGATAAACTCCAACCTCCTAAGCTACAGTCACCCTATTTACAAGTGCGATTTTGAGATGGGCCACCACCACTTCTTTGAACTGATCATGATTCTGTACCTTGAGGGGTTTTGGTCATGAAGGTCTACACCTCTCATGTGCTCATTGATCTATTTGACATCAGTCTCTGTATAATTCTTTCTCATCTTTGTTTCTACTAGGAAAATATTGTTGTCATTCTAGTGGACCAGCAGTTTTTCATCTTGTGTCAGAACCTCATTTGGATCCTCTTTAGTTTTAAAGGGTACATCAAAGAGAGAGTTTTCCTTTCATCATAAACTTTGTAGGTGCTGACAGAGTGCCACATTACTGGTGAAGGGGGAGATCAACCTCTTTTCCCATGAGCTGATCATATGCATTCAAAATCAGGCATGGATTTCTTTTTTGGAGGCATATTGCCATAAGATCAGTTTTTATCTCTGAAATCTCTAAAAAGTATTTATCCAACCAGCTGGGTTATAAAAGTACCAAGGATAAATTCTTCCACCTTTTTGCACATAAAGAAGCACCAAACATTTCATTCAGGTGAACTACACAAGTTCATCAGAACTGGCAGTGGATCATTAATGATTTAATAAATAATATTAATGAAGTCTTGTTTGTGAGTGTATCAAGCATTATTCTATAACAGGTGTGTGTGTGGGGGGGGGGGTGTAGGGGTGTGTGTGCAGGTGTCTGCGTGCGTGCGTGCACATGTGTGAAAGTCAGATTTGCAACAGAAACAATAATAGCTTCAAAAGGTCAGATTTGCTGCCACCATGTGGTTACAACTGAAGATTACACACCATACTGTGTCTCCATTCTGACATTTCATCCCACCATTACTTTGTACACAGAAACACACAAATGCATAAACAGCTGAAACATGATTTTTACCAAATTCCAGGTCACATCTCAGCAAAATGCAGCTAAGCATGGCTTTAACCTCAAATATCATCTGGATGGAATGTGACAGAAAAAACCCAGAGATTATCATTTATAGAAGCCTTGTGACATTTTTGATTCAAATAAAAAAAACACTTTCATTGAGGAGTTAATTTTTTTCTCTATCATGGCAAGAAAAAAATAAACATAATTATAAATCAAATATGCAACAAAAACAATAATTCACATTAAGAATATTTTTTAACATTAAGTAACTACTTTTAAAAAGTAATTTCAGCCAGTTATAATTAGAAGTCAGATGTCTCCTGGACATAGTTCATGCTGTAACAAAGGGACAGATCAGAATAACTGTTTGCATGGTGATAGAAATGGTTTTATGAAAAGGTGTAACACAATCGACTATGTTTATGTTTCTTTTAAATAAATAATGTATGATGTCAATTATATCAAACAGGTTTTTAGAAAAGTTCCACTTTAATGATTTATGTTCTACCTTATGTTTTAGGACACGTTTTGGGCAGAATCCCAAAACGTTTTCACTATGACAGCTAACAGTAGACATGGGGGTGTGCGTCTGCACGCAGCCAGAGAGACACACACAATCAGGACTGTGCAGCGGGAGGGTTTTCTTTAATGATGTTAAACAAACATTAAACAAAAAGAAAAAGTTGTGAAAGGCTGCCCAATGTTAACAGGGATCAGAAACTGTTTGGAGCCCTTGCAATCCAGGTAAAAGCTGTTGTGATTGAGAGGATGCCACCCAGAGGAAGAACAAATGAGAGTTGGACCTTTCCTATTTGACCTGCTTTTTCTGGTCTTATCTTTTAGGAAGGATTTTGACGTAAATCAAAATCCAAAAAATATTAGGAAATATTTTCAGAAAGTTTTCTCTTTTTTTTGAGAGTATGGGACTCCATTATGGACTTCATTCTGCTTAAATTAAATGATTTTGCTATATTTTTGGTGAGAAGCTGAGTTATTTAAGTCTGAACTGATATTATTTTGAGAGGTTACTGCTACCGCTCTGCTGTTTATTAGTGATGGCCCAGACGACACAGAAATCTTGGCACATGCGCTGAGCAAACAAGATGAAACCCTGTGTCAGTGCATGTATCACTTTAAGGAAAAGCACGTGACGGATACAATTCCCATGTCATTTGGATGTGAGTGCACCAAATTGTATTGATGAAGGACAAACTGTCGACATGTTTGTGGATTTTGTTGGATGGAGATAGTTTGTGTTCTTTGCTTTTGGGCTGGTATTTGACTACCAGCATGGATCAACAAAGGAAGAGGAAGTTTTCTCCATGTGGGATTATTTGATCTTATCACGGAAAATAATTGTTCTGTTCTTATTTCCACTTTTGATAATTTTTCTTTTGGATTATTCAAATTCCTTTCAATGGGATATTTGAGTTAGTTTACATGGATTAACTTTTATTTATATTGTAGGTGAAAAATGTAGGATTTGATCCCAAGTTTTGTCTTAATGTAACCAAAGCACTTCCACAAACCTGAGGTATCAACATGCCCGACATCAAGGGGATGAACAGTTTAACACTCTAGTCTTTATTAAATTTGCCTGCAATGAATTTTTAAATCCAACAGATGTCACTGTAAGTGACAGGGCAACACAGTTTCAACACAGTGTTGACACAGTCTGGGAAATGTGTCATACACCCAGGTAGGCCAGGTGAGTGAAGTTACCCCCCACCCTCACCCCTTCTTTAAATCAGACAAAATTGGTGTCAAATGTTTGTGCAGCAAACATTTTTGTTTGTGCTGCTATCATTTTAAAGATATAAAGAAACATTTCTAGAGGTCGTCGAATCTTCTTGTAAGGCTAGAGGAGAAGTGCATCTGTCAACATGTCAGACGATTGAAAGATTTTTGTTGGACAATATTAGTTAATGTCGATAATATTCAATGGCTTTGTATTTTCACAAAATCTGATGTGTGAACAGTCAATTTCCTGCTTGAACATGAGAAATCTATGCAGTAAATAACTTTCCATTACCAATGCAGCACAGACAATGAAACAAACTCACCCACTATGCTTCATGTTGGGAGGCTTGTCCATTCGGACGGCCAGTTTGATCCTCAGATCTGTGTCCTGACTGTTCTTAGGGACCACCATCCGGTGGAACTCTGCCTGCTTTGGACCACTGGTGGTGGGGATCAGGACCACCTGAAAGTGGGAGAGAACTGTTCTCATATTTTAAGAAAAATGGGGTTTAAAATGTCTGTGGGGTCCTGGACTAGACTACTGAGAACCAGTAGCAGTAGCTAATGTTAGCCACCGCAAAATTTGCAGGAAAAAGGTAGTTAATACTTCATACCTGAATAAATTGAAGGAAAAACGTGGGCTTAAGTTATTTCTACACTTCAAATTAAGGAAAACCATTGAAGAGCCAACTAGCTGAAGGATAATTGGGGTCCAGACCCTCCAAAAGTTTTCAGGGGTGTGGTCCATTGTCACCAGAGAGTCCTATTTATAATAAATGAGAAAAAAGTACAGGGATGAATGTGTGAATTGTGCACTGATGTAAGAGCGACAGTATGGATTTTCAGATGTGGGAAGTTTGAGTGCAAATCAACTTAAGAAAATAAGAGTCAGATATATGAGGACTGGGAATGAAAAAAAGAAAAGAAGAAAATTAAGCAAAGAACTGCATGATGAATGTTGTAAAATGTGGATGAATGAAGCAGAAGAGACAGAAAGAAGAACTCCCCAGTGGGGGAAAAGATTTGAGTGGCGCAGTAGGGGTATACTGAAAGTATACTAAGTGTCACTTAAGTTATCCAGAAAAAGTACTCTGAAGTATACTTAGTACACTTTAAATTGTGCTTTAATCCAATTTAAATACTATTAAAGTACACTAAGCACAAAATTAGTTGTTCCAAAATGTCACACTTTAAGTTAACTAATCCTAAGTAAACTAGAAGTTTACTCATGATTAGTCTGACTTAAAGTATGCTCACGTATATTAAAATTTAACATACTTAGCATAATAATTTTTCACCAGGGTAGTTTGCTCTTGCTGTTGGTTTAGCAGGTTTACTTTACAGTTTTAACCAACAGAGCAGAGGTGCACACAATATCGAAGATATCTGTTACAAACGAATTGGATACAAAACTTGGGAGGAGAAAGAGGAGACACTCTGCAGGCCAGTGACTAAATATAGGTTAATCTCAACTCTTACTTTGTAATATATCACAGTAATAATGCAAGTACATATTTTCCTAACAGTGTGCTGCCTTTCTTTGTGGAGAGAAGAAAAAATGATTCCAATAATATTTCCAATCCTTAGAAAAAGCAACTAATCCAACTCAGCCGTCAGTAGTTAATTCACAAGTATTTATTTCCATTTAATTTTTTAACTTACCCTGCCCAGTTCCTTGTCTTCCAGAGCCAAGACACCAGTACTTTCTGTAAAGAGCTTTACTTTAACCAAAGGCAAGGGATGAGTTGTAGAGAAGTCTCCCTGAGTACCCCACCTACAAAATACCAAATTAGAAAATATGAAACAAGAAATATGATGAAAAATAGTGATCAAAACAGCATCAAAAACTTTGCTCACCCACACAGTGGGTGAGCACAGTATTCAGACCCATTTACATTTTTTACTGTTTTATTGCAGTCATTTACTAAAATCAAAAAACTTTATATTATTTCTCATCAAGGTACACTCAGCATCCTACCTTAACAGACAATCTTGCATATTTTAAATCATGTAGTACAACAAAAAATAGAGACCCTTGTACCGAGTTTAGACGCATCGAATGCTTTTGACTCTGTCAGATGGTTCTTTCTTTAAAACGTGATGTCCGGGTACTGTAGTGGCGCAGGGGCAAAGCACAACCCACGTATTGAGGCTGTAATCCTCGTGGCGGTAGTTGCAGGTTCGATTCCCGGCCTGGCGACATGTCTTCCCCCTCTCTCATTACCCTAGTTCCTGTCTAACTACTTTCAAATAAAGGCCACCAGAGCCAACAAAAACTTAAAATTAAAATAAAAAAAACAACCACGATATCCAAGTTTGTGTTCCACCAAACCCTAATTAATGTAATTGCAGCATTGTACAACAAACTATCAGCTAGGATAAAACTTAACGGAGATCTATTAGATCCCTGTTCTTTGGAAAAGAGATCTTTGTTTCACTGCTCCTTTTCGCCCTTTTCATAGAGCTGTTAAGTCAGTAGATAAGGCAGAGGACAGACATTACAGGAGTTCAGATGGCATCTGGGGAACAAAAGCTGTCATTGATTGTAGATAATTTATTGTTAGTAGTGGTGTGCTGGCACCTAATAATAATTGGCCAATTTTCGTGAAAAAGTATATGATCATAATCCCTGATCGCTGTCTTTTGTTGCCGATCACAAAGACCAGTCACCTATATCTCATTCTTTGCAGCCTTCAGAAGTCAGTGTGCAGCGTATCTCCTCCTTTCCTTCTCACTGCGCAGCAAAGTCTAAGCCCTGTCATGTGAAACTTTAACGCTCAGAGTGAATGGGAAAGTTTGCGTCTTGCAACAGAAAAATACATTGGGGGTGAAGCCAGTCAGGAGACCTTCAGGAGACTTTAACTGCTTGTACAAAGGCTATTGCTGCCCGTAAGAGCTATTTACTATTAACCTTTGAGGTGAACTTACTGTGGTCTTGAAGCTTCTGCTTGGTCAGTCTGAAGTTTTTGTCCGCCCTCCACCTCCATGGTGCAGTAAACAATTCGGTTTGGAGCGACTGACTTCAGCCCCTGGACCTCAACAATGACAACCTGAAACAGACATGGGAGGATCCATACTAAAACATTATTCCTGGGGTTGTCAGACAACATTTACTTATACAGGTTAGGGTGATAAACGTTAAACCTTTTATAAGTTAACTTAATTTGATTTCATTAGTGGGGTTTTTTGTCAAAGAAAAAAAAAAAAAAAATTTAAAAAAGGGCTATTGCAGTTCCAACTACAGGTATATGGGGTGTGATTATTTTTAAGGTGATCGAGTTGTGTATACAATCACGTATACAAGTAGCTGCGCAAAGGTGTGCAGTGCAATTGAAAAGCACTTTGGCTCTGATGGAGAACATCACCAATGGAAGGATTCAGAGGGAGCGTGTGTTGAGAGATCATATTGATCTGCTGGGAAATGTTGATTATGGTTTATTAGCATTTAAATTGCCCAGAGTGGTCATCCAGGAGCTCTGAGCAAAACAAAGTAGGAGCTGTGCGGTACAGGTGCTGGTGCAATTGTAGTCATCCCTCAGTTGCGCCATGCCCCCTTTGTGAATGCGTCTTTATGGACCTCTATTCTGTAAATGTACAATTTATGCACAAGAGATTCTACTATTTAGAATAAACGTCCACATTCCCCACTAAAAGGACTCTCTGACATGCTGTCTGTCTTTAAATCCTGGCTGAACGCTCTGCTGTTCAAACAGGCATTTGCACAATCTCTCTCTTTTAATTTTTTTTTTTTAATTTGGATTTTTTTTTTCTTTAAAATTTATTATTTTTATTTTTGTGAAGTGACCTTATGTGCCCTGAAAGCAACTTTTAAATAAAATACATTATAAATGCTTATACTGCTACAAACAAGGGTGTTGCCATGGTTATTGCTTCACATGGTGGCAGACTTCCGAGTATTTATGTATATTTACATATGTATTTATGGGTGGCGACAGGGCGGACCAACAGCTGCGCTCCATTTCCCGCAAATTGGGATGTATAAAGGAAAGGTGCACAGCCATGTGTGTGTGCACGGCTTTATACATCCGGATTTTTTTGTACGCCGCACTTTTCTAAATTTGTCCGTACGCCAAGTTTTACTGTGAAAACTGCTCAATCATTTATGCATGAAGCATAAATGATGAGGTGAGCTACCTCCTCCTCTATTTAGACTTAAGGAGATTAACACATCTTTAAATGATGTAATCTGGTTTAGTTTTCTGTGTGCTGTATGTATTTTAGGATATTAAAAATGCACCACAGAAGCCTGAGACTGACCAGATCCTCAACCTTTTAATTTTGACTTGATTCGGCCCAAACTTGTGTTTGGGTCGAACTCGACCTTTAGATCTGACATGTAGGAAACATATATGCATGGAGCTCGTTAGTTGCTGCTAACAGGTGACTTTTTTGCTCCCTTTGCAAAAGACTGACTTATCTGTGAGTGTTAGAACAAAATGTGGCATTTTATACACATACAAGAAAATACATCTTGGCAGAGCTAAAATGTATTTCACATTATTAAAATATGAAACCATGCCCTTTTCCTTCTACTAGTTTTTCTAAAGAAAAAAAAAAAAAAACACGAAATAAAATACATATTAGTTTGCAACCATATTATTGTTGCAAGCATCTTGTATATTTAACCAACCTCCAGGTTAAAGGTCAGCACAACATCAGATTTGGACAGTATGTCTCCTTCATCCCCTATATCCAAGAAGGAGTTGTTCATAGAGGAGCGCTTAAGCTTCTGTTTGAAGTCTGGACCTCCTTTGGACACAGGCAGACTCTCCAAGTTAGCCATCAGCAAGTTGACAGAAGAACGCAACTCTTCAATGTACAAAGCCCCCATGTCAGTAGAGACAAACTTTGGGTTTGTCCTTTCCTATAGAATGTACAGAGAAAAGTTACCTTTAACTTTCTTATTTGACATATAAAAAACACCTGCAAACACTAAACTTTTCAAACTATTAGTAAAGTATTTATGAGCAGCCAATATCAAATGTGTGGCTCATTTTAAAACACATATTGTGCTATAAACTGCTTGACACAATACTAAAGAAACCAGATCTCACCCTAGCAATCTTCTCAGCCAGCTGTAGCCTCCCGTCTAACTCTCTGCGGATCTGAGCAGCTTGTTCATCCACATTGTCAAGCTGTAAAAAAGCAAACAAAAATGAAACAGAAAAAAAGAAGAGCGCTGTCTAAAAGATGAAAAACATCCCTGTTTTAGAAGCAAATAAAAAAAAGGTAAGTTTCTTGTTTGGACATGCGGAAGCCCTGATGTAACATCTTAAAATATAATTCTTGTTTTACTCACCACTGTCTGTCTTTACTGCTCTACACACCAACAGCTTCAGCGATTAAAATGACAAGTCACAAATTAAGGATAAAAAAAATTAAAAATTCTGGACACTTTAATTAGGATGACACAGCTGTAGTGAAAAACATATATATTTTAAGCAATTTTCTTTTAATGTTTGCCTTTTTAAGACAATATAGTTGGTGTGTAGGTATTGTTAATGTCTTTCAGTGACACATAATCACTAACATTTCTCTGTCACCTAAGTAATGGGCCAGTTTAACACTGTTAAGCTTACATGAAACTGCCTGCGCTGTAAACAACCATCCTGCACTGTGAAGAAAGAAGTGTTGGCTGTTAATGTTAATTCAATATCTAGAAGTGTGACCAACACAAACTGGATGGCTTATTTCACTTCCTATGCTGTCTCTGATAAAACTAAAGGCAGGCTGCAATTCAAAAACAACGCAGAAAACAAACATCATCGTCCACAACTTCTCCCTCTGTTCACCAACTGGTCCGGTAGAAAGTCTACGAAAAAGAATCTAAGTGAATGGGAGAAAGCCTAGACTGTGCTGCCAGCAAGAATTTTTTTTTGAGCAGGTTAACTAGCCAGGTTAGTTTGGAACCAAAAGCTGTGATTAATTTTTGTGTTTGGAATTGTTGTGATTAGTTTCATTATAGACCCTGTTATTAATTTAAGAGATTAAGAACACATCAGGGTATGGTGGAGAGGTTTTTGTTTGTCAAATGTCCAGTGTGACAACGGGACATTTTTAAGAACAATTTTTCTTAAGAAAAAAATCATTTATTAAGAAATGACTCTTAGAAAACCTAACCTTGGAGCTTAGGTTTTGGCCTAAGCTCCAAAACCAAAAATATTCCAAAAAAATGTTGTGGGTGTCAACAAGTGGTTTGTTTCTTGAATGCAGTTTTTGAATTTGCAGGATCAGATTAAGTTAACTTTCATTTACATTTAAGTTCTAAGAAATGTGTAGTTATTTTGTCCATATTTTTGTGAAAAAAATAAATAAATCACAGCATTTACTTTTCAAACAATGAAGTCAAAAGTGTGTTCAAGAAACAAACCACCCACAGCCTTTTCTTGGAATAATTTTGGTTTTGGATATTAGAATGCCATGACAAAGGGTAGCTAAATATTTCAAAAGCTTACCTTTGAGACAGCATCCCTCTGCCAATCCTCAACAACTCCATACCTGTTAAAGCTTCAAAAACTTTGTGTTCTTTTCCGATTAAAGTTGCAGTATGGCACTTCCATTGAAAATTTTTTACATATTTGTTGACTTGTCTCTATGTCGTGACAGTATGGTATGAGACAGATAATCTGTGAGGAAATTGAACTAGAAACAACGAATCAGAGCCTGAGGCAGATCTTAGTGCTGTTGATCACAATCGTTGTGTAGCGCCACTCACCCTCTCTCAAGTCCTGCTCTATCTGATCCAGCTGCTCATATTTATCTAAACCCGCATCACAGCTGATTTTCCACCTACTCCTGCACTCTTAAACTGACACTTAGAAAAGTATTCAAACCCTTCTATAGCTCCTAGAGCTGGTGCCCCTGTTGAATTATAATTTTTCTATCTTAACAGACCCCCAACTTCTCCATATGATCCTCATCCTCACAGCACTCAGCACCCATCTCAGTTCTTTCATGTTATCCCAGAAAAGTCATCCAAACTCATTGCAGGCATGCAAAGCTCCAGTTGTCCTCTGGACCCCATTTCATCCAAGCTTATAAAGGACTGTACGCAATGTAAATTCAGCTTGTTACTGCAACCTGCATGATATTGCTTATTGTAAAAATAAATAAATAAATAAATAAATAAATAAAGGGGGGAGGGGGACTTTTTGATAGTATGTGACATTTCAAGTTTTTCTTTCCTGCAAACAAAGTCTGAAAAGAGTGCAATGAAGGCTTGATCTGAAAATCAGAAAAGATAACTAAGAGTATTTAAAAACATCAGAAATGACAGCAGCCAGCAGAAGTGGAATAGTTCAGGTCATGAGAGCTCTCACCGAGGAAAGTGTTTGATTTACTGTATTATCTATTACTTGGATACTTGAAAGGTTAGTGTTACTTTTTTGCATTTCAATAATCAAATAACCTGTTAAGATGCTAGTCGTTTATACAAAAAAGGTCATGTCTGAAATCCTTCTAAAATTTTGCACCATTACATTGCAGGCAGATGAGATGCAAATCAGGGACTATGTTGCTTTTGTTGCTATGCTATTGTGTCTTTGTAATGAATTGTGCTCTCCATGACAACATGCTGATTTTGAAATGTTAATCACATTGTCCCTTTGCTGCAGTCACTTAATCCACATGTCCATCCAGTTGGCTGACTACAAGATGACACAATGACTACAGATGAGATCCATTTTACATCTTTTGTGTTCCAAAAATTCTCTTCATTGTTGAAGAGAATTTTTCTCTTCAACAATGAAGAGAAAAATTTATTGTTGTGTGCTTTTATGGAAGTAAATATGTGCCATCAGGATTTGAATAAAAAATGTCTCTGAAATTTGAATGTTGTATATTTAGTGCTTACTTTTTCAGTGTTAAAAAAATTCAGTGTCATAAAAAAAATTCACATTACTATTTCAAAGTTATAAAATTTTCAATGTATATATTTTTTCA
>CAEFZY010032153.1:0-12662 GCA_903066815.1 Brachyrhaphis roseni
CTAGTTTCTTCAAAGTAGCAACCTTTTGCTGTGATTACTACTTTGCACACACTCTGCATTCTCTTGATGAGCTTCAAGACGTAGTCACCTGAAATGGTTTTCACTTCACAGGTGTGCCCTGTCAGGTTTTTCTACAATCTAATCTACAATTTTCATAGTCATGAAAATAAAGAAAACGCATTGAATGAGAAGGGTGTGTCCAAACTTTTGGTCTGTACTGTGTATATATATATATATACACAGTATATATATATATATATATATATATATATATATATATATATACTCCAGCACTTTCAACAATGTGATAGAAGACAGCACAAGTTTTAGGTGCCATTAAGCTCAATAGTGGATAAGATAATTAAACAAGAACCTTTTTTTTACATTTACAGATATTGCTGAAAGCTGCCATAATTTTTGAATCATCATTTATGAAATATAAAGAATTAGCACAAGTTTAATGTTATTTAGATGAATAACAACCTTCAGAAGATGTGTCAGTGTTAAACAGAAAAAGTAACATGAAAAGAACCAGAAACAAAGGTGTTTTTTTTTTTTTTCCCCATGCCAATGCAGGCCTTTTTACTGTTAGCAATCATTGATGTGCAAGTTTGATTTTCCTCAATTTTTATCACAGTAAGTAATCATTGGTTAGCTTATTTTTTGTTAAAGTAGAAGGAAACAACCTGCTGCAAATAAACCTAAGAGATTTCAAAGAATGTACAGTAGAATTAATCTGCAATGAATTTTCCTACACCCATATAAATTGTCTAAACAGTTTGTAAAATTATTATGTTGACTTTTTTAACAATGTGTTTTGGTCTGCATGTATTTCCTGTATTTGTTTTGGAAATCTGGCACAGGAAAAAAGCAAATGGCTTATACAAAAGGTTGCAAAATAGGGAGAAGACAGAATTTCTTTCTGAACTTGCACAATATGTAAATAACATTTAACCTTTCACCCACATTTTTATGTGGTTTAGATGGAACTCGGGATCATCTTTTTTTACGTCTTTTCAACAAAATTTTCCTCAGAGAAATGTTGAAGACAGCCATGTACAAACACACAGTAAGAGGAAGTGAGGGTCACAGACTAATCTAACAAAATAAGAAACAAATAAGAATAAGATGCCAAATAACACATCAATAGCAAAGAAAAATATCCAAGATCATTTAGCAAAGCTAATCGGCTCATACTGCTCACACAGGAAGTTTCAGTATGTGTTCTCTTCCATTTCTGCCTGTGTTTAAATCTCTGACACATTGTAACAATAAAAGCAAAAGTCTATAACCAGCTGTGCCAAACATCCAGCTACTGGATTAAGGTATGGGAAAATCAAGGTGTTAAGCTTTACATAACAGAAAATGTGTTTTTTGTTGTTTACTTTGAGGTTATGTGCCTCTTGGGACTATCATTAAAGTTATGACCGTCTTAGTGAAACTACCTTGATGATTCCTCTTATATGCATCTTGGCTATCATCTCGGCAGTGTAGAGGAACATGAGCAGCGTGTCCAGGGTAAATGTCACATACTGTAGCGGAGGGTAATGCTCAAAGGTCTTAGGAGTGTTCATACAGACTGAGATGACACTGATGATGGCACAAGCTCGAAGCAAGGAATGGACCCACTGTAAGAACAGAACAGAAAAGGACAACAAAGTGTGACTGCTTTTTTTTTTTTCTCTCTCTCTTACTGTGAAGTACTAACTGGTCAACTAGGCCTCTTATCCAGGTGGACTCACTGGTTTGTTTATCCAGAAGATGTCAGCACTGTCCGCAAGGGTCTCATCTGGCCCAAAGTCGGTCATGGGCTGGGCCTCAACCCGGGAACTCTGTTTTCTCTTCAGCATGCTGGGACTAGCTGTGCTATACAGAGAATGGATCTGACAGGGAGAGGGAGGCGAACAGGACAATGACCAAAGCTAAATGAGGAAGTGGAGAGCACTCTGGCTACATCCAAGTCAGGGCAGTGGCAGAACTATATTTATAACTCTTAACAGCCTAGATTATATCCTGAATTTATACACTTCTTATGTAATACAGTAAAGTCATTATCGGCCATATTTACCATAAGGAGGTTAAAAAATGGGAGTTTAGAGGTAAACATACTTTTATGTGAGGTTAAAGTTCTGGTCAGACAGTTACATCCACTTAAGGACAATAAATGCCATCTTACTTTTGGTCTTTCATGATTAACTCAAATGTTTTTTGTTTTGTTTTTATTCAGGGTGAAATGGTTAAACAGTGAACTGAAGTTAGCTGTATTCTCAATATTTGGGATCACTGTGTTGAGTGAACACCTGGATATGTCCAAGATTCATCCACCTAGTTGAGAGAAAAGCTGAGGGATTTAGAGATTGTGCTCCTTCTCTTTTATTCTATTGACATTGGGCAATCCACCAGTACCACTGGCAGCAAAACAGATGCTGTCAAAACCATTTTAGACAGTAGGCACAGTAGTCCAACAGGGCAGTGAGGCCAAATAAAAATACATTAAAACATTGTTTGGTACAGAAAAATCAGGCTAACATTAAGATTGCTGCTAAATGCTTGTGGCAGAAGTGCAACCTCCAAAGGGACATTTAGGTATTAAACACTGGTCGGGTTGTGTATCAACCAATAATTTAATAATGCACCACATGGCAATAACTTAATACTTTAGATATCTAAACCATTATTTAGCATTTAAAATAAACTGAAATAAATTCAAAGACTCAAGGGTTTGTCCAATATTTTTAAGTTTTTCTTCTGTCATCAATTCACGATGAACAAATAGTTTGGATAAATAAAGTCCAAAATTAGTGACATTTTTGCTCCCGATCACAAATTATCACCAATTCACACCAAACAAACAGGTTAGAAAAATAAAGTCCAAATTTAATGACATTTCTGCTCCCGAAGAGTGTATGTAAACGTCTGATCAGAACTACATCTGAGTATGGATATATTTAATACATGTCTAAGCATTATCAAGCTTTGGTTTCTGTTAGATCAAGAAAATGTCCCTGACTTGAAATGCCAGAGTATAGGTTTATACTTCAAAACTAAATGTGCTGAATTGTTGAATGATCACCGTGATACACAACGTAGCACGCATGGAACACAGAACGAGTGTATTCACACTGGAACAGCTCCAGTAACTTACCATCCCCAAAAAGATTTTACAAGATCTTCATCATACTGAGTGAAAAGACACCAGCAGCAGATCGCGGTGTAAAGAGTGTGACTTGGTTGTTACCTGTGCTTGCCAACATCTGCATGTATGTGTGTGTGAATGTGTGTATGCAGAAAAAAGAAAACTGTACAGGCCGTTTCAACATAAGAACACAAGAAGAAATGACACTGTGAATGGAGACAAAGCGCACATACCAAAGGGAAAAGTAAAGCTGAAATTGCTCCAGCACTGCACATAACATGCGATCAGGCATACCCTGTAAATAACACACAACAGTTAGTCAACATCATGGCTTATATGGTGTACAGTACACTACCCACATCTACAGTACGCTCATAGAGACAGGAATGCCCACCACGTCTGACATCGAGGCATATATGCGACACACTCTGTGAGTAAGTGAGTGAGTGAGTGACTGAGGTGTTGTGGAGGAAGATGGGGTGAAGGAGGACCAGAGGACTCACTGTGAGGCTCCTCATTGGTGCATTCATCCCCAGGTCACAGAGGGGTGGAGGAACCAACCAGACTGAGAGAGATTACAGATGAGAAAAGGAGAACGTCCCAACGGGTTGGTGGTCCTCTGGCAACCATCAGTGATCGGTAGCAGTCGGAAGAGCAGGAAATAAAAAAGTAAGAAACCATTTTCACATGTGTAGTTATGTGTATGATGCCGGAGTCTGCAATATACACAAACTGCCCTCAGTTCAGGTGAAGAAAACTCATTGTTATTTGACTTATTTGAAAAATAAAAAAAATACAAAATTCAATGAATATCTACTGCAGGAAATTTGTTTGAACCACCATTTAATTTCTATTTTCAGAATTTCAAATAAAGATAAACATAAAGGCTTTGCAGAGAGAAAATGAATACATTGTCTTCTATGCAATGTTGATATTTGTGGAATGCTATGAATTTCACAAAGACATGTAACTGTCAAAAAAAAACAACAAAAAACAAAAATGTCCAAACTAATGAGAAGAACAATAGAGTTAAAAAATACTATTACTTTCTGTGGTGTCATTCAATTGTGGAAATTCAATGAGAATAGTTAATGACAAAACTGAAAAAATGATAAAACCTGCATTTGTTTTTATACCTATATTTAAACATCAATTGATGCTTTCTTATTGTTAGGCAAACTTGAGAGCAATTTTGGAAGGACCCAAGAGCCACTGGAGGCTCCAGAGCCGCAGGTTGAAAACCACTGTCTTGGTGCCTTGCAAGAATGTTCATGAACCTTGACTCTGTTATGTAATAAACCAATGCAAACTAATGCATATTGTGAATGTCAGAAAAACAAAATGTGATTTTTGGGTTGTTTTTTTTTGTTTGTTTGTTTTTACACAAATCTAAAACTGAAAGTTTTGCATCCATTTATTCACAGTCATCTAAATCAATCCTTTGTAGAACCGGTGTTTGCTGCAACACAAATCATCAGACAGTAAGAAATGGTTGTGGTATCAACTTTTAAGTTCTGCCACAAATTCTGTATTTGATTTATGAAGACCTTGACTGGCCATTTGAACACATGAACTTGAACTAAACCATTCAATTGGACCTCCACCAACACTAAGCAACTATTAACAAAAATAATAGTTTACATTAATTTCCCTTTCCAACAATAGCAGCTTGTTTGGGTTGCCTTTTAAATCAGACATTTCGGACATTACAAATAACCCCAGCATTAAAGTATACATTGCTTTACTGCTGAAGTTGCTGAGAATCTGTACTAAAAGAATTTAAATCCAGTAACAAGAAAAACTTTGAAAAAAAAAATCAATATTTTTCAAACAAAATTACACCAGCAGTACAAGCAAAACAGTGCAACTGTTCCCCTCTCATTCCCTCACATGTTTTTAGCAATAAAAGAAACTGTCCACCCAATAAACCCCATGTAGTTGGGAGCAATTTTCCAGTGTAATTGCAACACTTAACATATGCAGATAGAGACGTGAGGGAGAGTGAAAACAAAATTGCAGGGTCTAAGTGCTATTATGTGGGAGTATAGGTGGCAAAGACTGCAATTACTTTCCCATTTGGAGAGAGGACGTGTTCTTCACTGAGAAAGATGTGATCTCTGGACAGAATAATTGTAACTGTAAGCATTTAAAAAAAATAATCCAACTTTCTTTGTCGAAGTTTTGTTCGTGAGTCCAAAGAAAAATTGCAAGTATTCTCTGTTTCTTTGATGTTTCATAAAAAACTTTTCCGACAATGTCGTGCCTAAGCAGAACTTGAACGGCTGAGTATTTACCACTCCTGTTGTTGTCATTGATCTCATTGCTCACCATAAGCCTCACTATACCTAACTTATAGTTAAAATGTTTAAATATATACCTATTACAACATAACATAATACAAACACACACATTATTATTATCTATTGTTTTTTAGCATTTTATTTAGTTTTGGAATTGCATTACGTGTTGCACCGAGGATCAGTGGGAAGTGAAATTTCAATTTAGCTGGAAGTGCTATATATGTATCAAATTGACAATAACACTGACTTTGCATAGATATAAAAATCAAAACAATATGTAAATAGTTTGATTTTTATCAATTATATATTACTTGTAGAAATAAAAAGTTGCATCTCTTTTACAAAAATCTTATTTTTTAGCCAATAAAAGAATAATTGATATTTTTTTAAAAAACCACCAATCTATGCACTCCTCATCCCACCAATTCATTAATATGTTGATCAGAAATGTGGTGGAAACTTGAATCCATCCAAACATCCCCTAGGGGTCATCAAATAAACTCATGGATCCATTTAAAAATGTTGAATGGATGTTTTCTTTGTTTTGCATTATAACTTTTACGATAACAATGTAAATTATAACGTTGTTACTTTATGTGACATGTGCGCCTGATACATTGGCCTTTAAAGGTATCATCTATCTTTTAATAAAATATGAAACCGAGCACTTAGCTCAATAGGCAAATTTTCAAAACAACTGATAAAGAACTAGAACTCAGTCTGGAGGGAAAATTTGTCAAAGGAAAAAAGTTCCACACAGTATAAATGAAAAAAGTGAACGTATACAGCAGGTGAGCAAAACATTTCTGGTATTTTTGCAACATCAAAATGTGAAATATTAATAATACGGGGACGTTTCAAAATATCACACATTTTAGTTAATATATTCCAGGTGTGATTAATATGCACTCTGCATGGAAATAATATCCTGCCTAATAGAGTCTCAATCCAGAAGACATCCGCAAATGACATTAAGGACAGTGTTGAAGATGCTTAATCGCACATGTTGGAAGCATGCGACAGATGAGAAAGTGAAGAAAATTAGAATTTATTTCCACTGATACTGTCATAAGACTATTAAACATCAATCACGCAAATTGCATGACATCCTAATATGGAGCAGCAGTAATATAGGCCACCTCAGTGTCTTAGCAAAATTACTCTGAAGGTTTAGTTGTGATCACCACATATTTATACATTGCAATAACGTGCAGGAAATACAGCAAGCAGAGATTTCTATATTACTAACATAAAAAGAGATTTTAAGTCCTCCGAAAGTGTAAGGATTTGAGATTTTCTGTGTGTTTATTTTAGGTCTCTGTGTCTTTTGAGTCTCCGTGTTGTCCTGTCTTCCCCTTGATTGTTCCGAGGTGTCTCTCGTTCCCTGATTACCCTCTGTGTATTAAGTGTCACCTGTGTCTCTGTCGGGTCCTTGTCTATTCTGTCTTGTCCTGTCGAGTATTGTTGGGATTATTGCCTGTTGCTATCAGTGGTGAGCCTAGCCTTTCCGCTCATCCTGTGCAGCCTGGAATTTTGGATTATTTGTGCATTTTTAAATCATCATCCTTTCTCTCAGCAACTGGGTCCACTGCATCTGCCTCACCACCTCACACTGCAGTTCATGACAGAAGGATCCGACCTCGCGTAACTACGGTGAGGTACGCAAAAGTAATACATCATTATGGACCCAGCACGTTGAGAAGAATTAAAAACGACAATAAAAGACGGTTGAGATCGTGGCAGAACCATATTTCGCGTATAGACGCCTCGGGGTCTCTTCTCTGCCTGCCATCTCATTCCATCTGGGTCCTGACTACAACAAATTGCAACAGACTGGACATAAATGCAAAATTTCTTACTTTTCTAGGATAATCGTTTTATTGTGATAAGCACTTTGGTTTACGTTCATATTTTTAAAGGTGCTTTATAAATGAATTGAATTTTAAATTAAACTTTAGGGATCTTTCTGGCAGTTTTTATAAACTTCTGGAGATGTGTAAAAAATAAGCCTTTGTGGATTTCACTAATTGTATGTTTCACTAATAAAAATAAATGATGCCAACTTGGCAGTATGATAAAAGGCCATTTCACTGCTACACTGGACCAACTTAGATCAGCTTTGTTTCACCTAGACCTCTAAAATAAAGACTGTATTGTAATCAATAAATACATATTTGTTGCAGAACAGTCAGTAATCTGTGATGCTAAGAAAATTAATTATACTGTCTCTTTAAAATAAATTTTGAGTGTGCGTGCATCTGTCCATTCTTGGTATGGAATCTGAAGACAAGGCAACCAAAAGCTTGATCAAAAACTCTAATTACAATGTGGGAAATCGCAATAAAGAACTTAACTTTAAGATTATGGAATAACATCTTTAAAGTTTTTTTCCTATTCTTTGCAATATAAACAAATATCAAATACAAAATATATTTGGGACTGCAGTTGCTGACCCACTGTGACTTTGCTTAAATCAACACTGGATCTTATGAACAAAAGACCAGCTGCTTCAGAAGAATCTGATTGAAAGAATATAAAACATATTCATTCTCTTAAAGAAAACTGAAAGAATTACATCACAAGGACAAGGTTACTATGGAAACAATTAGGAAAACAGCTAATATGAGAATAAAACAAGCTAACCACTGGAACTATTTACATCTCTGGGCAAGTATAAAGCCTAAACAAAGCTAACATTACACGTGACAACCAGCTTAAGACACAATATGCAGCAAATAAACAAGAACATTGCATCAAGGCCTACTGCGGAGGATGAGATTCCCTCCACTTCCTGGAGGACCAACAAGCTAGCGCGCAGCAACACCGAGCGCGAGCCGCATCCTACAAACCGGACAGCTGGATGCCACGTTACTTTCGCGACGATTTCAGACAAGAAAAACCTTCTGAAGCACTTACGAGATGAGGATTTCCCTTAGCTGCCGTGTCTGGCCCTGTGCATGACATCAGTCGTTCTCTCTGGGCTTGCTCGTGTGGGAGACTGCGGGAGCGCGCAGGATGCAATCACATCAGCTGCGGTGACGCGCAGGCATTGCCAAGGTAACCGCTTCAGCGCTTCCTTTGTGGCAGCGCCACGGTTTGTTTACATTCAGAACCTGATTCCTTTTGGCAAATCAACACTTTTGTTTTACTATTTACTTTAAAATAATGTAATTGAACTAATTACTTTAGTGACAAAATTGAAGACCAGAAATTAAATTCAATATTTTTGCTTCATATAGTGAAGCAAAAATCACTATATGAAGTGATTTTTCACTTCATATAGTGAAGTGAAAAATCACTTCACTATATGTGAAGTGATTCACATATAGTGAATCACTATATGTGAATTCACTATATGTGATTTACTAGTTTACTAGTAAACAGCTACTAGTAAACTAGTAAACTAGTAGCTGTTTACTAGTAGTAAACAGCTAGTAAACAGCTAGTAGCTGTTTACTAGAGCTACTCCAAAGCTCTAGTAAACATAGAGTAAACAAAGAAACATTATATTAAAATATTAACCACGGAGAGAGATTCATGTCAAAATATTTTGGATATATATTTTTTTAATTTATATAATTTCATGTTAAAATTAACATAAAATAAATATAAAGCAAAGTGTATTTATCAAACACAATAATGCCCACTTCAAGTTCATGCTATTTTAATAAGGGTGTGTCGACTTTGAGATACACTGTACAGGCCTTGTTATTGGTGCAGTAGAATTATTCATATTCATATATTCTACTCAAGTCTTCCACTAACACATGTGCTCATGGCAACCAGTTGTATTGGAACTCCAAAGCATTTAAATTGAGTTAAGCCATTTTTGTGTTCTTCATTCACAACATTTACTGTTATGGGTCTGGAAGCTGGATCTCATTTGTCATAGATGAAAGGAAAAGCTAGGAACAACAGCTACACCACAGAGGTTATGGGAGAAACCAATGAGGACAAAATGAAACAAAAACAGTCTGCTTTTGATTAAATGTCAAACTGGTGACTTAACTTGTTATTTTGGCAGCTTTTTCCCCACTTTAGCTCCTGCCCAGGACTCCATCACAGAGTTTGGACTAATCAAAGGCACTTGTACGTAAGGAGTGTTGGACTCTGAAGGGACAGAGCCAGTTCGGGCCAGCCTGCTTCTCTTTCTCTCCTTCTCTCCTTTTCTTTTCCCTCTCACTCTCCCTTCCTGTCCTGTCTCAGGAGCGTAAGATTTGGGAAATTCCTTCAAGCTACTTTATTTCAGGTTTCTGTGGGATTTAAACATGCACACTGAGGTTTTTCTGCAGTCAATGCTAGTGCCGTCATTTCTGATCCTGCTCTCTACCGTTGAGGACACTTTGTTACAGTCGGTAAGGTGAGTTTCCATAAGTCTGTTTGTATCTTTTATCAGTTTTCTATTTGGGGGCAGCCAGAAGTGCAAGAAATAAAAGGGAGGCGCAAAGTTATGCTGACTTACGAGTTTGGGGAAAGCAATATGAGAAGTTTTATCAAAGCCAGTGGTAGAAATATAGTCTGCACTTTTACTTTCTGGTTTCCAAATGTGTCTTTGTTTGCCAGCTGTTAAAAATGCAGTCCATGAAGGCAGCATACTCCAAGATTTCAAAGTGATGTGCTTTCCTTGCTTGTTTTTTTTTTATTTGTTTTTTTTAATCCAGTGGCGGTGTTTGAATTGACACGATATAACTGACATGTCCTCTAGTTAGCTTTGACAACAAACCATGAGACTGAATGTCACTTTTACAGCTCTGATTGTCACACAGGGCATGAAGTTAATTTCTGGGGTGGAATGGAGTGGCAGGGGTGTGTGCTGGGTAAAAGCTGGCCAGCTGGGGCCTCTCAGAGTGGAATTTATATTTTCTCTCCATGCCAGGTTGGGTATTTTTTTCCAGGAGCTCTCACTTTATATGCACTAGGCTATCTTAAATTATTTCTTTCCGAATAATATTGTAAATAGTTCAGCTACATTGTGCTTAAGGGACTTTTTTAGCATAAAAATAAATGTGTGCCTGCAGAATTTGTTGTAATGGAAAAACACGTATGCCAAAGAATATACCTTGTCCTGAATTACAATATGAAGTGCCATTTAAAAGTATTTACACCCCTTGAACTTCTTTACGTTTTTGTCACATGACAATATGTTTCAGAGTATTGTATTGTTATTGTTATTAACAGATCAACATAAAGTTGTGCATAATTTTTAATTGGGGGGAGGGTCGTTTTTTTTGTCTTTCCTAGTACTCTCCATTGGCTTTATGTCTAAACTTTGACTGGGTCATTCTAACACATAAATATGCTGTTGAGGGTGATCTCTGCCCTCCTCTCCAGTCATCTGCATAATATAATATGAATAATAACAAGCAATGTACACAACCCTGTTTAAATTCTAGGTTTTTGTGATGCATGGAATAGTCTTTCATGAATCCTGCATAATTCAAATGACATGACAAAGAAAAGGCTTGCAGGCATTGAATTAACCTTGTTACAAATGTTTCAAGGTTTCAAATGCTCCAAATCAAGAGGGAGCACTTTATAAAATGGCCTTAAGTGTGATTAAAATAGGTAACTATTATGTACTCTTCACATTTTCCTGTTGCCTCTTGTCAGGGTATGTCTACCATAAAACTACAGTAGATGTTGCACAGTTTAACAATTGTTCACAGCTTCGCTGCTGGAGGCTGATCAAAAGAGCTACCATATGCATGGTGTGGTTTGTTTAATAGCAATGCAGCTTGCTTGTGTTAAAATGAGCTCTGCTTGGTTTACCCAATTATGTGTTCTGTTTGAACTGACCTAGGCTCCATCTATCTTTTCCAAAGCCACATCCCCTGCATCAGAACAGAGAAACAAGCTTGCCTGCAAAATAAAATACAAATTCCCTTGAAACAAACGACATAAAGTAGTGCATAAGCCACAACGTTTCTTCATCAGAATGAAATACTCGAAGAGTATTTTGCCACCCTATAGGAATTACATTTAGTTTGGAAGTTTACTCAACTGTTGTCTAATTGGCATCCCAAAAATCTTGGTAGCAGTGTAAAGAATCCTGTTACATTAAAGTGATCTCTTTGCAAAAATGCAATATCTATAACAGTCGTCATGAAGCAAATTTTATTTGAATACACATCTGTTAATTCTCTTTTGACATGTTATTACATTGAATATGGCAGGTAGCAGCTGTGGTCGCATGTGTCCCACAATGACATTAATTTTGCACATTAAATAAAATACAAATAATTGTGCATGAAGTGTGAGTCAGCAGAGCAGCTGGAGTTCCTTAAATCTTACAGATGTCATTTGTATGCAACAACATAGAATAAAGATGAAAATCAGCTAAGGACAAAGCAGCACTGTGCATACTAAAAAAAAAAAAAACTGAAACTCTGAATTTGGTCAGGTCATTATGACAAACGGTGAAAGATTCAAAATGTACTGCCACAGTGTGTGAAGGAGTTCAGCCAAGTCTAAAAATTCCCTTAATATTTGAAGCAAGTGTGAAATGGAACTTGTTTCACCTCCTGGTGACACAAGGAAAACACACATTTTATGTTCATTTTTGGGAGAAAGGTTCGGAACGTTTGAGCTGTTGATTGAATGAAATGCATGCACATTTGCCAATATAAAGAAAGAGCTGGAACTGCATCCAAATATAATATAAATTGCTCACCAAGAACAACTAGGGAAATGTGTAACAACAGCAGCTAGATTTGGTCATTGACAGGTGAAGTTTTGTAATGGTTTTATTTTGGGAGATTTATTAACCATGTGAAATTCTTTAGACTGTCCTTAAAGTAGGGATTGTTAATAAATCCTTAGAGTTTTTAAGTGTGACTTTTTCCAATATTGTTGCAAAAAACTAAATTAAAAGAATAGATAATTTTATAGTACCGTATTTTCCAGACTATAAGTCGCAGTTTTTTTTCATAGTTTGGCCGGGGTTGCGACTTATACTCCGGAGTGACTTATGTGTGGAAATTTACGCATCATTATATCATATCATATGTTATTTTCACACTAAACCGCAAGAGGGCGCTCTAGGCCTGTGTTATTTTACCTTCGGAGAGGTAGAAGAAGTTAGCCGAGCTGTTTAAAAGCGACACAGAGGAAGAAGATTTCATTGCGTTTAGTGATTTGGAGTGACACGGTTGGTTCGGTAAACTTGTTAGCATGTTATTTATGCTATAGTTATCTGAATAACTCTTAATATGTTATGTTAACATACC
>CAEFZY010032154.1:0-19377 GCA_903066815.1 Brachyrhaphis roseni
TATATATATATATATATATATAAAGTACTATGTTCTTTCTCTCTCTCTTGAGCATTTATACTGATATATCGAAAAACTATTTTAGAATATTTTGCATTATTTTGTGATTTCGGCCTTCAAACAGAAGATTCCTAAGCATCGTGTGATCAGAAGGTGTTTTCTGAGCCTGTGGAAATCCCTCTCCACCGCCGAAGTTAGCTTTTAGCATGGCACCGCAGCTAGCACAGAAGGGTGATTTTTACCGAAAAATGAATCAAACACATTAGTTTGTACACCGAACGACACAAATAAAGACATTCTAGCAGTCAGGAGTTGTCTACAACTGGTTTATGTCATTTTAACACTAATAACAGTGAATTATAATAGTGGCTAGGTGGATGTTACTCACCACTGTCTGCTTTGAACCGCTCATGCTGCGTCTTTAGCGCCTCGTTAGCATTGTGCAGATCTGCTACAAACTTCTCCAGCTTGTTTTGGACGCCTTTCGGGAGTTTGTTCAACTCTGTCCGCTCTAGGGCCTGCAGTAAGACGACCGCCATCTCCACCAACTCCTCCCCAAAAACGAAAGAAATAACTGGACGCCAAAGTCCTTAACTGTAGTGCTGAAGTGTATTCTATCACCAAAACTGAAGAGTACGGACGACGGAAGTCTGAAGCTACGTCAACAGCTGAAACAGGAAATACAACTTAAACTTTCAAAATAAAACGTTTTGCGTGAAATGAATACTTTTCACTGTTAATTATAAGCACATGTGTTAACATCGACATTAATTTAGCTGAATTAAGTTTTTTATGCTTTAAATTGTGACTTTTTAGGTTCATAACTACATCATTCCTATCGGTATGGTATGGATAAAACAAAGCGTTTGTGTCTTATTTTGAAAAAAACATAGAAGTGCTTCTTTAATTTTAGATCGAGCTTAACAAAATACTTTGCTCCATTCATGATGATATAAATATGCGACGGATATATGTCACAAAACAACTGTTGAATTTGTAGTTTTTTCCCCTCATTTTGCTTTGCTGACGAACCACAGCCAGCTGACAGAAGTGTTTATTTTAGCTTTCAGGTTTGTACAGATTTCACATTTGCTTCTATGAGGAATTTGATACACCGTGTGAAATTTATTGAACTGGAACCTGTGGGTCCTTTTTTATTTGTAATCGGGCAAAACCATTACATATAAATGTAGCAGGAACAACTGGCTAGCTAGTAAGATACACAGCTACGTTCTTATAATCGACGAGCTTGAGTTTTGTTTCACGTAATTCAGTGACAAAAGGGTGGGTTTTAGTTTAAATTTAAACCTTTGTCTTATTTATTGGTCTGTTTGTTTATTTGTTCCAGTCCTCCACATGTCTTCCCCACTGCAAACCAACAAACATAAAATATTAAAGCTCACTTTGTAAAACTTTTACTTTTTTTTCTTTCACAGTATGGGTCGGACCTATATTGTTGAAGATGATGTGGAGGGATATCTGTCCAAACTGTGTTCACAGACAGCAGATCCAGTCACAGGTCTGCTTATTGGACAGGTGGGCCTTTGCACTTGCACATGCATTGCCCTTCTTCATTCTTATTTTAAGATTTCTCAATGCAGTTTTGTGGTAGATCAACACTAGATTTTGGATATTTGCGAAGTGGAGCAGTCTCTGCCAGCTAAGCATATCTAGAAACTGAATATTTAAATGTGAAAAGAAATTTTAAGATCTCCACAGAATTTCAGTTGGATTTTGGTTTGAGCTTTGACTGGGCCATTCTAACACACAAGTACAGCTTCCTTAGATACCATATTTTTGTAGTCCAAAAAGTACAATTTGTGTGCTTATTTTTGTTAGAGACAGCTACTTTTCATGTTATAGTTAACAGGATATTTGTCCCAAATACATAAGTTAGTAGATTTTTTTAAAAAGTGGTTGAAAAAAGGAGCTGAAATTATTCAATAAAAATACAGAGTGGTGCCTGGATGTCAAGGGGCTAAATTTTTAAATCCGTTTCAGAGATAATGTGTTTTAAAATGATTAATCATTGACATAGTTTAATGTTTTGTGAGCATGTTTTGTGTGTTGGGAGATGATATCCAGTCATGTTAAGTACTAAATGTTTCAGAGCACGGTCCAAAGGGATTTTGTTGTTATGGCAACAAGGACACCCCAAAACAACGAGTCTGCAGATGGCGGGAAGTCGGTGGACAAAGAGTGGGTATCTGAGCACGCACGACAAGTAAGTAAAAATATTCACACTCAGCCACTCCACTTGTAGATGTTTTGAAGTCTTTTGCATGGAAGGAGTTAAAAAAATGTGTTCATAAAATATGAGTCAGTTCCAGAGGTATCACAATGTGCAATACAGAGAAGTCTGTCTGAATATTTTTCAGTGTTGCCGGGTTTAAACAACAAGCCTTTGTTGATTGTTTCCAGGCATCCAGGATGCTGCCTGGAGGCCTGTCTGTGTTGGGAGTTTTTATAATCAGTGAGAGTGATGCCAAGGACACTCTAACCACACTCCGTCAGGTAATGGGACATGGCGCATATTTTAAAAACGTGAAAATAGCTGGAAGTGGTCAACTTTATAGACCTATAGACCTCCACCGTGGAAATTACAGTTGACATATCAACCCAAGAACTAGCCCAAGAGTCTGAAAGCTCTTTGTGTGTGTTTGTTTGGATAGTTGGTGTTTTCGGTGGAGAACCTGATCTCCTCGGAGCGGCTCTGGACGCCCACTGATGATGATGTAACAGACTGCGTCACGCTGCACGTCAACCCCAAAACCAGGAAGTATCCTTTTTCCCACAGCCGTGATGTTGTCTCTACCTCCCACTGTGTGATGGTCTCTCTTTAACCTCTACCATCAGAACTGTCTGCAGAACGTTTGACGTCAAAGACCCCAAGGTTTGTGTGTATTTTGTTTTAAAATGCAGCGGCTTTGATCTGCAGCTGTTACAGTTAAACCACTGTGCTCTCCTTCTATAAATGTGTACATTTCAATACATAGTTAATGCTTCAAAATATGGTGATTAAGTTTTTTGTCCACCACTTCTTCTTTTTATGTTTAGCCTTAGCTCAGTTTAAATTTAGTGGAATTGTAAATTATGATCCGCTGACTTATTTTATTTATTTTTTGTTTGTTTCAGAGTGTGGCCAAACCAGCAGACTGGAAGTACCAGTCAGGTGTGTGTTCTTCCTGGGCTACGGTGTCCTGTTGCCTGAGTGTAGACCTGATGGTACCACTCCCAGAAAACATGGCCTTCACAAGAAAAATGGATGATTGCCTTAAGGTATAAAAAACACCCACTCTGATTCATGAAACATTTCATACAGCAGCTTGAGTGGAACTGGTTTTAGCTTCTTGTTTGTTTCAGGAGGAGCTGAAAGTTTGGGCACAGCAGATTGAAAGGGGAGTTTGTCTCATTGACGGAAAGAAGTTGCCAGAGGACTCGGAGCTCAAAGCAGGACAGGTTGTGTAAACATAAACACTACAAGTAAATAAATCCACATGCACATGATAATAAAAACAGATTATTTGGAGTTGGATTTAATGGTGACTATCTTTACTGAAACTTTCAAGTTGACTTCTGCTACCAGTTTGATTAAACTTTTAGTTCTAACACCTGCAGTGTTCTCCAACATGTTAAAAATGAAGTTATTCTCCATCTTTATTGCATTTTATACCTGGATATAAAAAAAACAATGTAAAATGCCTGGCATATCTACCATTTGTTTAATAATACGAACCTGCTAACAAGTGAAGTCCACCTATTCTATGATGATTAATTAGAAATTAACACTCAGCAGAAAACACTAGAACAGCAAGCAAACCTCTGTGCATCTTTTGGGATGTATAATGTCAGATTATGTGTAAAAGAGAAAAGTATATATATATATATTTTATCTACTTTGTTTCCCTCTAGAAGAAGAATGTGAGACAGATCATCTCAGCTCAGTTGCTCATCACACCGGTAAGACACGCACAGCTTCAGCCACATTTGTCCGCACTCCTGGTAGAGATGTCTAAAAATGCTTTATTATAAAGTCGCCTTATAATCTCCTAATGAAAAGTTTCGAAATTTTCATTGTTGAAATTATTTAAGTGAAACTAAATAACTTCAGGCTTACGAAGCGTGTTTCTGGACACTGAAAGATGCTTTGCAATGAAATGTAAGGATGTATTTTTATTTTTTTAAAAATTTCACTGTAAAATTTTATTTGAATTAGTTTTAATAACTTTTTTTTTTTTTTTTTACAATTTTACATCATTTCCAGGCATAGGAACAAATGGGGTTCACACAGAGAAATCTACTCTTGTTGTACTTTGCAAAAATGTTCTGCTTTGAGTGAATAGAGATTCTGTGTAAAGTGATATTGGGTCTTTTACCTGAACTTCCTCTGGTTGTAGGACGTGCAGACGGCAGCAGATGTGGTCCAGCGTTGCGGAGGCTGCGTGTCGGTCAGAGGAGCGATACACAGCAGAGCTTTCCTTCACAGCAACAAACCAAAAGCTAAACTGGCTGAGAAGGTGATGCTTGTTACAGCTGACAAAATGCGTAATTTAAAATAATTTGCCGACTAGTTATAGTTAAAGTTTTTGTTATGAGCAGCTGCTGAAGAGAGATATCATTTCTACGGTGGCCACAAGAGTTCAGATGCTGCTGGAGGAGCCGCAGACACAAAATGAGGAAAACAAGGACCGAAAACAGACGGGTATGAAGTCGAACTTCACATGGTGGAATCAGTTAGTTGTATGATTATTGCTGTACAGATTTATGTTTGAACTCAGGGCTCTGAGGAGGTTCAGAATGACCTGATTCCACCAAATCCATTTGGTTTAATGGTTTTATTGAGACCTTGAAACTTTCCCCCCTGTGTTTTAAAAAGACATACTAACCTGGCTGCACCTTTATATTTAAAAGTTATCATTTACACACCTCTGGAAATTACCCTAAAATGGTGCTTGCTGGATTTAAAAGAATTGGTTTGGAGTGATTTTTAGCAAAGCTTAGATAAATATTTCAGAGTAACCATCATTACAAACACATTTTATAGTCTATTTTTAAGGTTTAAAGCTTTTATAACAGCTGTAGAATATATTTGGCGTATGGCAGGTTGTTAGACCTGAGATTAAACATAAATTAAGTTATCTGGAGATATTAAAAGCTTTATGATAATTTAAAAAAATCCCAAGTCACCGAATGGGGTGCAGTAGGGTTCCATTATCACAAAGTCATAAAATTAAAAGAATGATGGGTAGATTGTTGTTTTAAAAGATGTTTCTGCTCTTGTCTGTGGTTTCAGAGCAGTTCTGCCTCCCTCGTCGTGTCTTCTGCCCAGTGAAATCTACTGGCCCGCTGAGTGTGTGTGACTACCAGTTTAGTGACGAAGGATTGTCAGAAATGTCCGACCGGTTCAAGGAGATGTTGGACATGGATGCAGCTGAGGAAGACTTGGATGACACTCAGGAAATGATTGCAGAAGTCATAGAGAGCCAGTTTACAGAAGGTACTAACAACGCTGTGCTGTGATTTTGCTGAAAGGGCCTTTTTTGCTTATTTTTTTCAAAGCCTTGCCTACAATTATTCTTATCACTATCCAAACACAGTCTGCAGAAGACAGTGCCATGCTGCGATTACGTTTGACATAATTTATTTAGCAATAATTAATAGCAAGTGCTGTCTCAAGGCACTTCAATGACATTCATTCCAGTTTGGTTCTAGTTATCAAACAATACAGTCAGTATAAGTGCATTAGTCAAACAGGTAACAAGTTTCTATATAAGAAAATTCAGCTTATTGCATCCAGTAATTAACTTACTACAATTCCTCATACTGAGTCTGCATTACTGTTGTTTTGCTATACTGGTCTATAGTAAGCAAAATTTATTAAAGCAAAACATAGAAACTTCTTTTTAAGCACAAATCTGATTCAAAGTTATTGCAGCTGATCAAATAAATATCTCTCATTTTCACGCTGAATAACTTGGCTGTGAATGCAGGTGTGATGTAACCATGGGTGCCTGATTCATTACATTTTATTTGTGTGTTTCAAGAAGAATCAGCAGAAGAGAATGAGATGCTGGATCCCTGGAGAAACAGCTACATTGGTGAGGTCCTTCTGCCCACGTTAGACCACAGCAGCTAATTCAAGTTATATATAGATACAGAAAGTATTTGACACCTTTTTCTGCTTTTTCTGATTTCTGCTATTTTTACTTTGTTGTCTTGCTAACATGTTTTGATCATCATGTTTTGTCAAAATGAGACAAAGGTAGCCTTAATAAACACAGAAAGCAGTTTCCAAATAATGATTAAACTGGACCTGATTGAAACTATCGTGTTCTGAGGATCAGGACTCCCACCATCAAACTGTGCATATTAACAACAATAACAACTCACACAAGCAGGGCATTTATTTCTGTATCAAACCAGATACACATGGATACAATTAAAATCACTGTCAAATAATATTTAATTACAAAAGACTAATAAGGTTTTATTTATCTATTCTTTGTTAAATGCATCCTATACCAGATAAAAACCAGTTTACATCTACTGTATGCAGGATATTAAAAACTGATAATCCTTCTCATCTAACAGTTTCTTTGTTTTAGAAATGGACTGCTGAATTAACATATCAAAATCCTCCTCCTTGTTTAGGTGTTGCCATGGCTACTGCTGTTGCCCTGCTGGCCTTGGCTGCATCAATTGTGTATCTCAGTGACGTCTGAGGCTCCGTCCAAAACACTAAAATGAAGTATTTTGTGCTAAACGGTTCTGGAAAATGTCTCACTGAATCAGAAAGCAGAAGAAGGGTTCCCAGAGGAGATACCGACTTCACCCGTTTACGTGAACAGTTCTTGTTGAAATTGAACGTGTTTTCTAGGTGACACATTACATCCTATTTGGAGAAAAAGAGAGGCTTGGCATTAAACACTTCAAAAGAGGCACTTCTTAAGTTGCTAACCGTGGTGTAAAAGGTGTTTTTCTATTTTCTCAAACGGTGTTAAATAAAACTAAATATTTACAGAAATTCCTACATCTGTGTCTTGAGTTTTTCACTTTAATACATAAAAAGCGTTTTTTGGAACTTCAAAACTGATATTATTATTATTAATAGCAGTAATAATTGCTGTTATCAATAATTATAGTAATAGATGTAAAATAGAATAGACACTGAAAATGAAAGGGCTATGAACTTTTGCAATGTATTGTAAGTGCAGGAGGGGCTGCACAATGGAACAATTGTTAGCTTTGTCGCCTTGCATCTCTAAATTGCTATATTGCTCCTAAGTATGAGTATTTTTCCTGTGTGTCTCTGTGGTATATTTTAATAGACTGGTAACCTGTCCAGGTGTACCCAAACTCCTGCACCTTGTATGGACAAGCAGATGACAGATGGATGTAAGAGCAGGAGGGTCAGGATTGGGTTAAGTTCAGATTTTTGTACAGCATGTGAAAGCAGGAAAAGTACATGCAGGGCTCAACTCTCCCTTCAGAGGAGGAGCTTGAAGCCGACATTTTGCCCCAATTATTGTTTGACTTGCCCAGTACCCAAGTGCATAGCACCCAGAAATGTGCACCCAGCTCTGCTGAACTTTGACCCTCAGAGCGATAACATCCCCGTTTGTCAGTTTTTCCTTATCAGCTGAGCAACCTTGGCATTTGTGGGACGTCAGACTGCTGTCTAACCTCTGTTGGGAAGGGAATGAGCCGGTGAAATATACGACCTCTTGTGAAAGTATCACTAGTGAGCTTGGCAGTCCAGGACGGAGCTTCGAACCGCTAATCCACAGCCAACAGACCAGAATATTCAGGCGATCAGCTTAAAGCAAAACAAGATGAACAGAAACATCAAGTTGAGTAAAGATCTCCCAGACATTGAGGTAACTCAACGCTTTTTATTTGGGTTGCTATTAAAATCAGTCAAATCTTTTGATTATAATGTATCCATTGCACACACTGTGAATTATGTTTTCAGAGTGCAAACTTACTATGTTGTTGAACAAGACCAATGTTTTTCAAGCTTTAGCACCCCTGTTAAAATTTTGGGGGATTTGAGGTGTAAGAATATTGAGGCTATGATAAATAATTAAGAATTTTTTTCAGCATATAATGTGATATATCTGGACAATTTAAGTGAAAAAAAAGCTGACTGCCTGAATTAGGATCTTTGAACTTATTCTTTGTTGAGGCACTTTTAGTTCAATTTTAGCCTTTTGTCTTATTGTGTTTTCTCCTGTTGTCAATTGTTGTTTATCTCCCCTACTAGAATTGCCTCAGACTAATCCCATGATACAAAAGTATCAGTCAGGAGAAGGGTACAAAATGTTCATAGCATTATTTAGACTTTGACTTAAGAATGAGTCTTAAACTTACATAAAGTTTAAGTCTTAAAATTAAGACTTAGACTTTTTTTTATTTTATAAAATACTTTAGATTTTAATTATTAGCTAATAATTAACTACAAACAGAGATTTGTGGAGTAGTCTCCAGCATTGATTATGAAGCTCAACAGGGAGTTATTTTGCATACAACAAACCAGGATAAATAATGACCTCTTATGAAATCATTTTACCAGTAAAAAAAGGACTTTTTTTCTGGGCTTGTGCTTTTGAAATAACGCCACATTTGTTGTTCATTTACTTTGTAAATGGGAGCAGAAATACTTTAACTCATTAATGACTATTCAGAAAGCTTTCAAACCAAGAAATTAAACTAGTTAAAGCACCACTGTCATCTTTAATTTTTAGTTCAAATTTGCAGCTTTTAATCTGGAAACCTGAGATTTCCTAAATGCTCACACTCCCACATAGCAAGTGTAAAAAGACTAAACCTGGATTAAAGACATGAGTGTCTATAGTGAGACAATATTTATCACACAAACTCTGAACATAATCATACTTACATGAACAAATCTTTTTGATTCACTTTATTTAGGCCAGTTATTAACACTACAGTCTTAAGCAGTTTTATGTTCAGCAGAATGAATTAAGAGCCAGAAACCATACGGTGTGGTTTTAACCTGAGTGAATGAACTTACGTAAGAAGCCATGTGATTAATGTACAAACTGTAGACAAGGAGCACATGGTTGGCAGCGAGGAGCTGAGTGAGCACGTGAGCTAAAGGACCAACAGTTAACCATTAAAACTTGCATTTGCACAGACAGTAAAGTAAACATTGAAGAGCTTCTTGGTAATGTTTGGATACTAATGACTGGAGGAAAAGGTTTGTTGTAGCTACTCAGTAGATATAAGACTTATAGATTTTAAATAATACATAAGTACAAAATGCATTACTGTCGTATAAAAAATGCAATTTTAATTTCCGCTGGCATGCGTTGATGGAGCAACAGGTCACTTCTCTTTGGCATAGTGTCCTTGCAGTTCATCATTATCTCAGCACATTGAACCCAACACTTCTATGAGCCTCTCTTCCAAGAACGTTCTTGTTTTTGTAGTTTGTTGGGGGGTTTTTACCAGCAGATAAAGGTCTGCTTCTCAGGCAAATAGCACCAGAGGTTCCTTTACAGTGACATTAATCAATATGAATCTTTTGTTTGCCAAAATAAATAAAAATAATAAAAAAGGTAATTACCGGTAGTCAATTTTAGTAATATTATTACACTGCTTTATGCGTCTTTATAATTGACTTTGGAATATAAAAAACAACCCCGTAACCTAAATTCCAACTCTTGCACTTGTTTTCATTTGTCTGGAAGACACAACATTATGTACCACGATCAACAGATTACAATAATAATGGCACGTGAATTGTCTTTTATTGGTAATATTCTGATATGTCAAATAATAATTAATAATATTAAATGTTGTGTTTTCACTAAGACAGAAAGCTTTGCAATTAAAAATAAAGGACTGAAAACATCAGTGTGTTGTTAATCTTTATTATGTATTCAAAAAATTAATTGGGTTACTAAAATTAAATTTTTCAATAATATTCTAATTTACTGCGACAGACTGGCGACCTGTCCAGGGTGACCCCGCCTCTCGCCCGGAACGTTAGCTGGAGATAGACACCAGCAACTCCCGACCCCACTAGGGAGATGGGTGTTAGAAAATGGATGGATGGATAATATTCCAATTTATTGCACATAACTGTATTTTCTGATTGAAACCTTTTTGGGGGGCTTTACATTACAAAAGCAAGTCCAATGATCCTTTACTAATAAACATATAGTAGGTGCAGACAAAAAAAAAAGAATAATCTAACACTGTTAGAATCTGATTATCTAGAATAATAATTATTTTCTTCTTTTCAGAGCATCCTGGCTCTGAATCCCAGAGTGAAGAGCCATGCTCAGATCTTTTCTACTGCAAGCAAGAAGAAAGAGAAGAAACACTGGAAGAGAAACCCTGAAAGAAACTGTGATGTAAGAAAGTCACACACGACTGACACGCATCGGTGATGTCAGTGTAATTAAATAGTTGGTGTGTTGCTCGACTCTGCTTGTTTTCAGTCTTGCATGAAGTTAGAAAACAACTTTGATGACATCAAGCACACAACTCTGAGCGAGAGAGGAGCTCTCCGGGAAGCACTGCGGTAAAAAAACCCCAACAATGTTGTTTCCTTAAGCAAATGAATCCCAGGCACAGAAATAACCACATTATGCAACATAAATGCACTTTCTGAGATTAAATCGGGCAGTTTCGCCTTTATATGTAACAATAATTTGTACCAACAAAGAAGAAAAACATTCCTAAGGTTTTGCTTGATGCTGGCAACGTCTTATTAAAGCAAAATGTAGAAGTTTGAAGTCCTTTTAAAACAAAACTCTGTTAGGAGAGATTTTATTGATAACTAAGCATGCAACTCTTCAAGCTCAAAACAATAAATGTGTATTTTTCCAGTAAGACCTGAGCTGCCTCTGGCTCGCTCATAACTCAAAGAACTCAAAGTGCATCAGATTTTTATGGCAGGCTAGTAAAAGTACTTATGAAGCTATGCTAATGATGATGCTTATTTGTTGAATCTTTTGGGATTGGATCATTAAAAGTTTGAACTTTCAGATAGAAGCAGTTCATTTAATTTGAAGAGTGGAAGAACATGAATCAAAATCTGTTTTCAGGTGTCTAAAATGCGCCGATGCTCCCTGTCAGAAGAGCTGCCCAACAAACCTGGACATCAAGTCATTTATTACAAGTATTTCCAACAAGGTATGCAATCAGATTCTTATTGTCATAAAAGGACAAGAAAATAAATAAAATAGTTCATGTGTCTGTGTAACAGAACTACTATGGGGCAGCGAGGGCCATCCTCTCTGACAACCCTCTGGGGCTGACCTGTGGGATGGTTTGTCCCACATCGGAACTGTGTGTCGGGGGCTGCAACCTGTACGCCTCTGAAGAAGGACCCATCAACATCGGAGGGCTGCAGCAGTTTGCTACTGAGGTACAAATATCCTCTGCTCCAGAAAGTGTTTTTTGATATGTGATATTACAAAGCAAATGATGTAATATCACATCTCTTGTTTGTGGAAAAACACTTTGGTCTTTCCTGGTTTATAATGATAATTTTGTGCTAGATATCCACCTAATAAACTACTGAACTAAAGTATCAAACAGTGCTGAAGCATCAATCATACTTTCACAGAAAACGAGCTGCCACAGGAGCAGCCATGATCAGCTGTGGCGACCAGCTGCTTGACATCAGGTTGATTTATATACCAGGACATTTTATTCTTGCCCCTTTACTGATATTGCTCAATTGTAATCATCCTCAGTTATATTAGCAAGCAGGAAATAATGCGAGCTTTTAAAGGTGTGAACACAAATGTGGACTGTCTTTGTGTCTCTGTACAGGTGTTCAGTAAAATGGGCATCCCGCAAATCAGGAACCCTGAACTCCCACCAGCCAATGAGATGCCAGAGTCCTACCACGCCCCCATTGCTCTGATTGGCTGCGGCCCAGCTTCAATCAGTTGCGCTTCTTTCCTGGCCCGTCTGGGATATGATAATATCACTATATTTGAGAAACAGAAGTACATCGGAGGACTGAGGTATAATGACGTCATACCAACTCAACATGTTAGAGGATATCCCCCTGTAAAAAGTACATTTATTATTCATATTAGATGGCTTTTAATGTAATTTATTAGTCTATTTCTATAGGAAGAAGTGTTTGATGTCAAGAAATGGAGTATGTGAATGTTTATAGTCTGACTATAAGCAATTTAAAACAGACTACGAAACACAATGACATCAGATTAAATACACAGTGCTGATCTATGACTAAGCAACTGATCTATCTCCAGAAAGTGATTCAGTTTTCTTTTAAAAGTCAAAATGATGAGTTAAAACATTTTTATGGACAGAAATCTAGAAAGTGTGGTGTGAATTTTTATTTAATCCCATTTACTGTGGCATCTCTAAAAATCTAGTCATTACCAGCTACCAAATCTGACAGACTGTTTGGCTCCATTAGAAGCAGCAGAGAGGTCCATTGTATCTCTGTTTCTAGGACAGGAACTCCATAAGTCTGTCAATTAGGGAAAAGTGACCAGAAGAATGTCGAAGATAAAGGAAACTATAGAAATAGTAAACCTGTAAGTGGCTGCAAAGTATACTTCAGACTGTGGTGGGAAGTCACCCTCCAGTAGGATAATCACCTTAAACATATACATAAAGATACAATCAAATGGTTTAGATTAAAGCATATTCTTTGATCATTTATTAGACTGATTATCTAACCTTCCAACCTGACTCAGCTTTGCTTGGTATTTAAAGAAGAAGGGCAGCTCTAATTGGGGAAAAATGTGCTTCTATAAAGAATTCCTGCAGGAAAGCTGAAAATAAATGCATGCCACACTTTTCAGATTTTTACTTGAAAAGAATGTATTTTTTTCTTCTTCGTAATTGTATTAATATAATATTAATATTTCATGTTTGTCTTTATCACTAAATTCCAATAAAATGCATTGAATTTTATTAGTTTTATTTGCTTCCATGTGGTACTGCAGAGTTTGCTTAATCTTTGTACAGAAAAATTTCACAAAATTACCTCTGAAAAAGGGGAAATCTTGACACTTCAGTGCTTGAACTTGCTCTTGCAGCACCTCAGAAATCCCTCAGTTCAGGCTTCCCTATGAGGTTGTCCAGTTTGAAATCGATTTGATGAAGGACCTGGGAGTGAAGGTATTACCTTTGCTTTCTCGTGTCACATTTTGATGTTTGTAGGAGTTGTTGAGTCTTCACGGTTTTGTCAAAATGTGTGTGTTTGCTGTGGTGTGTGCAGGTGGTTTGTGAGAAAGGTTTAGGTGTTAATGGAATGACTCTTTCATCCCTGAATGGGGAGGGATTTAAAGCCGTCTTCATTGGGATTGGTGAGTCAAATCCACTCATCATCACTATCAGTTATAATCCACATTAAGATCGTGATGTTTGAGAATGTCTGTGTGTGTTTGCATTACTTCAGGTCTCCCTCAGGCTAACGGGGCCGAGATCTTCCAGGGTTTAACTGTGGACCAAGGCTTTTTCACTTCTAAAGACTTTCTGCCTGTGGTGGCTTCTGCCAGTAAAAAAGGTACTGTGAAGTCAAGCTGCATGATCCAATCAATTCTTGCAAATAAACAGTTGTAATGAATGAACAATTACATATATTATGTGAAAATACCGACCACTTTCAGTGGTTTAGTTTGGTGAAATATATTTTAAGGCAAAATGCTGTGTAGGTATGTGTCAGTGTCGGTCTGCGCTCCCGGAGTTAAAGGGGGTGGTGATCGTTTTGGGGGCCGGTGATACCGCGTTCGACTGCGCCACCTCGGCTCTGCGCTGCGGAGCCAGGAGAGTCTATGTCTGCTTCAGGAAAGGATTCACCAACATCAGAGCTGTTCCCGAGGAGGTATGATGTGGGCTCACACAGATGATCAGACACAATGTTTTAAAACAGATAATTTGATGATTGCACGTGTTATTTCTGGTTTGTCAGATGGAGCTGGCTAGAGAGGAAAAGTGTGAGTTCCTGCCCTTCCTGTCTCCTCGTGAGGTCATCATGAAGAACGGTAGGATCGCCGGGCTGCAGTTCTGTCGCACCGAGCAGACCGAGAAAGGTGATTGGCTGGAAGATGAGGATCAAATTATCAGGCTGAAGGCTGATTACATTATTAGTGCGTTTGGGTCCATGCTGAATGACCCACAAGGTAAGTTATATTCAAAGAATCGTGTTATTTCTATGTTATCACAACTACAGATTAAACATAAATACTTTCAAACTTTAATTTTTAACATAGGTAATTATTAAACATGTAACCAATTAAGCTTTGTAGCAACAATATATTTTTGATATCCTTTGCTAAAAAGAATTTAAATGCCTTTTCTGATTTAAAAGTGTCTCATTACAGTCTTCATGTATGTTTTTGTAGTTACTGCAGCCATGGCTCCTGTAAAACTGACCCGCTGGGGAACTCCGGAGATAAACATGGAAACCATGCAGACCAGCGAACCCTGGGTGTTTGCAGGAGGAGACGTTGCTGGTTTGGCAAACACCACAGTGGAGTCTGTGAATGATGGCAAACAGGCTTCATGGCACATTCACAGATACATGCAGGTAATTCTGTCCTAGTCTGTTTTATTAGAGTTTATTGTCCTTAACCAACTGTGTTCACATTTTACTTGACTGTATAAACATCCTTACCACTGTTCCAAACATTTGGTTTCTAAGATTCAGAAGATTTTCTTAAGATTTACTTGAGAATTGTTTGACTGTTTTTGACAGTCAGACAGGTCAAAACAGAGCAGATATGTTAATGATCGCTGTTGGAGAAAGGTATTGCTGTCATGCAGGCTGGTTTAACATAATGATGCTTATAATTCTGAAAAGAAATTCTATCTGTTGTTTTTCTAGTCTCTCTATGGACATACAGTGGACACCGTCCCAAAGCTACCTTTGTTCTACAGTGCCATAGATCAGGTGGACATCAGTGTGGAGATTTGTGGCCTGAAGTTTCCAAATCCATTCGGCCTAGCTTCTGCTCCTCCCACCACCAGCACAGCCATGATCAGACGAGCCTTTGAGCAAGGATGGGGCTTCGCTCTGACCAAAACCTTTGGACTGGATAAGGTATAAACACGAGTGAGTTCATACAAGAGTAAACTCAAATCTAGACGACCATCTGAATGGGCTGTAAAAATGTGTTGCTGTAGGATCTGGTGACCAACGTGTCACCTCGTATCGTGCGAGGCAACACCTCAGGGCATACGTATGGACCGGGTCTGGGCTCCTTCCTCAACATCGAGCTCATCAGTGAGAAAACAGCAGCGTACTGGTGTCAGTCTGTCGCTGAGCTGAAGAAGGACTTCCCTCACAATGTAAAGGATAAGTCAAGTCTGATAATTAAACAGTTTGGATAGTTATTAAATAACTCTTATTTTTAACAACATACACTATTACATATAGACTCACAAATGTTTGTGTGTATTGTGTCTGAAAAACCATGTGAAGCAAACAGAGAAAATCATTAAGTTATTCAAAACATCTAAAAACTTTTTTTATCTTGCCCAGATTGTGATCTCTAGCATAATGTGCAGCTACAACAAGGAAGACTGGACAAAGATTGCCAGGATGGCTCAGGTGAGAGTATCCACATTTTATTGTTTTTTATCCCACATAAAGTGTGATCAGTATAGTGATGGTGGCATTAACGGGAGGACATTGTGAATATGTGTGTGTTTAGGAGTCAGGAGCAGATGCATTGGAGCTTAACCTGTCATGTCCTCATGGAATGGGAGAAAGGGGAATGGGACTGGCCTGTGGACAAGTATACACACTGCCAAAACTTTTTGTGTCAAGTTATAATTAGAATTATTATTATTTAGATCTTTAAGCACACAAGCTTTGTGAAAAGACGAATAACCTCTTTGACATTTTTATTTTTGTGTTGTCAGGACCCGGTGTTGGTGCGAAACATCTGTCGGTGGGTGCGTGCAGCAGTTTCCATTCCTTTCTTTGCCAAACTTACACCAAATGTCACCAATGTTGTTGACATTGCCAAAGCAGCACATGAAGGTAAAGGCTTTTTATCATAACTTTTCCCTCTTTTCTTATTTTTTTCCCCCTTTTAAAAATTTAACAGTTAACTTTAAGAGCACCAGAGTAAAAATGGACAACGAGTAGAAATGGACTTATTCTTGTACTTGTTATGTGTTGTAGGTGGAGCAGATGGAGTGACGGCCACCAACACGGTCTCGGGTTTGATGAGTCTGAAGGCTGACGCCTCTCCCTGGCCATGTGTCGGTGTGAGCAAACGCACCACGTATGGAGGAGTGTCTGGTAAATATTGAGTTCACCTTCTGAAAAACAATACAAAACAATGTGACACAATTTATCCTGATTCAATGTCATACAAAGCTACACAACAAAGAGGCCTGTGAATGGACTTGTACACAGAAATCTTCACGAAATATTTGGGATATCTGTGAACTAAAGGCTGAAAGTAAAGAGTTGATAGGAGTAAAAGATTTAAGAGCGTATTGGAAAGTTAATTACATATTTTAATTTGTAAATATGGAAACATGGTATTTAAGGAATCCATACGATGTGAATTCAATGTAAAGTTTAAAAAAAACAGCTGGGAATGATTTGTTAAGCAATGCTTTAGCATCTTGGCTGTACAGTAGTGTTCTCCAATAGTATAAAACAACTGCCTCTAAATGGAGTACTTACTTTTCTAAACACTGTTGGCTGCAGGTAACGCCATCAGACCCATTGCTCTGAAAGCCGTGTCAGCCATTGCGAGGGCAATCCCCGGTTTTCCTATCTTGGCCACCGGTGGTATCGACTCGGCAGAGAGCGGACTCCAGTTTCTCCATGCTGGAGCCTCAGTGTTGCAAGTAATGACAAAAATACTTTTACTTGTTTTTCTTCTAATGTGAGATTGATCCACACAATAAGTGTTTAAACTGTAAATTCTCATATGGACAAAAATAACATAGTTGACCATCATTGTTACTCTGATGTTCACTATGCATTAGCACTCCTATTTCTACCAACAATGGTGCCAGCAGTTCACTTATTTCTTGTAGCATTGTGTGAAACAGTTACTGTGAAAGGAAGCAGCTGGAAGTCTAAATTTTCTTCACATAATCAGTATATGTTTTGCTTAATAGAGTAAGATACAATAAGTAACTGATAAAACCTTCTTCTGTGTTACCGGTAAACAACCAAACATCTGTTCGACGTTTTTCTTTTGTTAAAAAGGTATTTTGAGTAGAAATAATGTGTGTATTTAATACACAAACATCTGTCCTCATCTGCCTGCTTACAACAGGTGTGTAGTGCAATTCAGAACCAGGACTTCACACTAATTGAGGATTACTGTGTTGGTATGTGACACCACTTCATTTTGAACCTCTTTACAATCTTTAGATTGTTTGATTCCAGCATCATGTTTAGTATAAGTATATGTTTAGGTCTGAAAGCCTTATTGTACCTGAAGAGCCTGGAGCTAAAGGACTGGGACGGTCAGTCTCCTCCCACTGACAAACATCAGAAAGGAAAACCAGTTCTCAAACTGGGAGACCTGGTTGGGAAGGTAAACACACAAAATCTTGCTATAACTGAATTAACATTGATCAGTGGATTGGCTGTTGTGTTTGTAGAAAATCTCTGATCTTTGGCAATTTAGTGGTAGCAGTACCATTGAAAATAACAAGAGGTATTTGAATAAATATTTCATAGTTCCTATTTATTTTTTGTGTTTACAGAGCCTTCCCAGCTTTGGTCCATACCTACAACAGAGAACTGAAGCCATAGCCAAGTACAAAAATGAACTCAGAAAAGCTGGTAAAACAGATGTGTCAGAAACAAACATCAATCGTGTCAACCAGCCCAAAAGACCAGTTCCTGCTGTCAAGGTAGCTCACAATTTTGATATAGAATAATCAATTAATTTTCATTCAGTTAAAAAGAGTTTGCTGTTTTTGTAGGATGTGATAGCCAGAGCGCTGCGGTACATCGGAGCATATGGGGAACTTAACAATGTGGAGCAGGTACACAAGCTGTTTTTACAAACTATAGTTAGTTATTTTTTTATTTAAACTTTTTTCTTCCAGATAAAATGCAATTTAAGTGAGGACACCAACTAAAGAGTCATATATCATACATAAACAATATTGAAGCCAATGCATATTTGTCATTTTAGGTCCAGGCTCTGATAGATGAAGATATGTGCATCAACTGTGGTAAATGTTACATGACTTGCAACGACTCAGGATACCAGGTATGCCTTTCAGTTAAATTAAAAGTATTTCTCTATTATCAAAAATATTGATTTTAATATAGTTTTGGTTTTTATCAGTTTTTATTTGTTAGAGAGATTAATATGATTTCTATATATCCACCCAGGCTATACAGTTTGATCCAGAGACCCATCTTCCTTTCGTGACAGACAGCTGCACAGGATGCACTCTTTGTCTCAGTGTCTGCCCCATTATAGACTGCATCAATATGGTTACCAGGACAACACCTCATGTACCTCAAAGAGGCATACCCATCAGCCCTGTCTGCTAAAGGGATTACACACCGTGTTCCAAATTATTATGCAAATTGGATTTAAGTGTCATAAAGATTACATTTTTTGTTGTGGTATTAAATTTATAGATGGTATTGTGTGTCAGGGCTCTTTGAAACACTATAATTAATTTCAGAGAGCTGGTTGATTAGTTTGTCTGATGAGCTCAATTAAAGGAAATCTACTTAAGAAGGATGTTCCACATTATTAAGCAGGCCACAGGTTTCAAGCAATATGGGAAAGAGAAAGGATCTCTGTTGACAAAAACCATCAGATAGTGTAGTGCCGTATGACAAGATATGAAAACATTAAATATTTAATGAAAACTGAAGCATTATCATCGTACTGTGAAGAGATTTGTGGCTGATTCAGAACAAAGATGGGTTTGTACAGGTAAAGGCATAATGAGGAAGGTTTCTGTTAGACAAATTCATGGGATTAAGAGAGCAGCTGTTAAAATGCCCTTCAAAGCAACAAACATTTATTTGAAGCTGCTGCTGCCTCTAGAACCTCAAGGTGGAGGATCCTGCAGAGGCTTGCAGTGCATGAACCTACTATTCGGCCCCTAACCAGAGCTCACAAGCAGAAACGGTCGCAGTGGGCCCAGCCATACATGAAGATTAATTTTCAAACAGACTTGTTCACTGATGACTCCTGTGCAACCCTGGATGGTCCAGATAGATGCAGTAGTGGATTGGTGGTGGATGGCCACCACGTCCCGAAACAGCTGTGATGTCAGCAAGGAGGTGGGGGAGTCATTTTTTTGGGGAGAGAGCTGGTCGGCTCCTTCAGAGTCCCTGAAGGTGTGAAAATGACCTCAGCAAAGTATATGGACTTTCTGACTGATCACTTTCTTTCATGG